>BPTQ01000007.1:210894587-211066916 GCA_019973895.1 Chrysanthemum seticuspe | reverse complement strand
CTCCCCCCTTGGCCGGATTTTAGGGGGGGGGGGGGTGTTTCACAATTATTATTTTTTTTTTCTCTTTTACTTGTATATATATAAATGTATAAAATTGTTACAAAGTGTAAGTGAAATGAATTTAAGTTATGGTAAATGGTAGCTTTTAGGTAAAAGTAACTTTTAATGGATCAAAGTAGGGTATAATGAGATCATAAAAATTGTAAAAATACATCCCTTGTAAAATTCGAGTGATAAAATAATTATCGTGTAGTTTTTAAGAAAAACGTCGTAATAATATAATTATAACGATTTATATACAAAATAAATTTAAAACACTAGGTAAACTCAAAATATAGTTTTTATAAGCTATATGTAAGTATAAAAATATATCGGGATCATTTTTGGAAGTAACGGATTAAATATTCAAAATAATAATTCACGCTATAACGTTTATTTAATATAAAATTTACGCGTTTAATGTGAAATGCAAAAATCATGAATGAACCGCTATGAAATGATGAATATGGAGTATGAGGAATGACCGGAATTTGAGAATTGTGACATTAAGTCAGGAAGCGTTTGCTGCTGATCAATCAGTCTCATCAACAAACCTTCAATCACCGAGTGTACATCAAGAAATTGCTCCTGATTCACAAGATGAAGTTAATCCCTTTGCTACTCCCGAAGATGCTCCATTTGAAAATATATTTGCTCCTGAATCATCATCTGAACCATCTTCATCAGGAGACATCGACTCTGCTACTTCAGTTCCACAACAACAACCACATGAACACCTTAGAAAATGGACACATGATCACCCATTGGACAACATCATTGGAAACCCTTCTCGTCCTGTATCCACTCGTAAACAACTTGCTACTGATGCCTTATGGTGCTTCTTCAATTCCGTACTCTCTAAGATCGAACCTAAAGATGTTAAAAATGTGATGAATGAAGACAGCTGGTTCAATGCCATGCAAGAAGAAATTCATGAGTTTGATCGATTAGATGTATGGGAATTAGTACCTGCTCCAGACTGTGCTATGATCATTGCTCTAAAGTGGATCTTCAAAGTGAAGCTTGATGAGCAAGGTGATGTGTTGAAAAATAAGGCTAGGTTAGTGGCTAAAGGATATCGTCAAGAAGAAGGTATTGACTTTGAGGAATCTTTTGCTCCTGTTGCTCGTATCGAAGCTACCAGAATCTTCTAGGCTAATGCGGCTAGTAAGAACATGATCGTATATCAGATGGATGTGAAAACTGCCTTTCTTAATGGTGATTTGAAAGAGGTGGTTTACGTCAGCCAGCCAGAGGGTTTTGTGAATCCAGAGCATCCTACTCATGTCTATCGCTTGAAAAAGGCCCTTTACGGTTTGAAGCAAGCTCCTAGAGCATGGTATGATACGCTATCAAAGTTTCTTCTATCTACTGGATTTAGCAAGGGAGCAGTTGATCCGACATTGTTCACTAGAAAGTCAGGCAAACATTTAATTCATGTTCAGATTTATGTTGATGATATTATCTTTCCCTCGACTGACCCCAATAAATGTGATCGTTTTTCAAAAGAAATGGGTGTCAATGATGGGACAAATTTCATTTTTCTTGGGATTACAAATTTCACAAAGTCTCGGAGGCATTTTTATAAATCAATCTAAATATGCAAATGAGATCTTAAAGAAATTTGGATTTGTTTCATGTGACACCGTTGACACTCCCATGATTGAGCGTACCAAGCTGGATGAGGACCACTCAGGGATCATGGTAGATCAAACGAAATATCATAGTATGATTGGATCCCTGATGTACCTCATAGATAGTAGACCAGACATTTTGTTCGTTGTGTGCAAGTGTGCTAGATATCAGGCTAAGCCTACTAAAAATCACCTTGAAGCGGTTAAACGGGTCTTTCGGTATCTCCAAGGAACCATCAATATGGGACTATGGTACCCGAAGGACACCGGTATGTCACTAACAGCCTATGCAGATGTTGATCATGCAGGATGTCAAGATACACGTCGAAGTACGTCAGGAGGTGCTCAGTTTTTGGGTGATAAGCTTGTGAGCTGGTCGTCAAAGAAGCAAATGAGTACTTCTATTTCCTCTACAGAGGCTGAATACATAGCCATGTCATCGTGTTGTGCTCAAATCCTATAGATGAGATCCCAATTATCTGACTATGGCTTTGAATTCAACAAAATCCCTCTGTACTGTGATAATAAAAGTGCTATTGCTCTCTCATGTAACAATGTTCAACACTCAAGAGCAAAGCACATCGACATTCGACATCATTTCATCCGGGAGCAAGTGGAAAATGGTGTGGTGGAACTCTATTTTGTGAAGTCAGAATACCAGTTAGCAGACATCTTCACCAAAGCTCTTCCAAGAGAACGTTTTGTGTTTATTCTTCCACGACTTGGCTTGAAAAGCCTTCAACCAGAAACACTCAAACGTCTTCAGGAGGAAGTCAAGGAGTAAAGGTCTTTCTTTATCCATCTCTGTGTACATATTTATTCAAAAAGCATAATACAAAATTACAAAACCTACAAAAAAAAATTAAAAAAAAATAAAAAAAATCTCAAAAATATTGTCTTTTTGTCATATCTTTTTTGATTCGATTAATATCTACGGTCTTTGTGCTGTCAGTCAAAGAGTGACACGGGTCTTTAGATGTTGGTCGAATATACATATTCGTTTAAAAAAATCAAAAAATCAAAAAATATTTTTGGGAGAAAGTGAAATATATGGTTTATTGCCATTTCAGGCAGTAACCCGCTTTTCTAAGAAAGAACAGAACCATGCTTTATCTTGTTTTTTCAAATCTTATGCTCTGATTCTATAAACAATTGCTTTCAATCTAATGAAAACTAATTGCTTTAAAAAATAACTCGTACTCTATTTTTGTAAATCATCTGGACTTAACTTTTGTTAAAATATCTATCTCTCAATCAACAACTTATGTCATTGATTGAGGGGGAGAATGATTTCAATTAAATCAAAAGGTTATTTTTCATACAATTGTTTTCAAAAGAAAATCATGCATGTTTAATCTATGGAGTTTAAAGTCTCAAAATTCGATCCTTATCAGTTAAAACTGTTTTCATAATTAAGTCGCAATTCTCCTTAAAAGCTTTCAAAATCAATTTAAATCAACAAGAGATCTCAAATATCAAATGTTTTGAAAATTGTGATCGGGGGAGAATTTGTGATTTAAATTGGATTTAAACTGATAATTCGATAAATGGGTTCATAAGCGTTTAACAAGTTTTCCTCCCCGCATGTGACAAACGATTTCAAATTTTCCATGCACATGTTAAGGGGGAGCATCTACTTTAAACCATAAATTAATGAAACGTGATTGAATTGTCTCTAAGTGCAGGTTCCCTCTAATATGTGCAAAACTCTTTCAAACTTCGAGGCACATATTGAGGGGGAGCAAAATTTTGAAAACCTCATCCTTCTTCAAAACGTTTTTATCTACTCAAATTGAATGGGAAGTGATGACGATCATTTTAGAAAATGTTAATCAAAAGATTGGACCTTTCATTCTTAATCTAACGATTTCAAAGATCTCTTGCCTCCATGTGCTAAACAATTTCTGAATTTTATGCATATGTTGAGGGGGAGCATTTCTAAAATATCAAAACAATCAAGATACAAAATAAATATCAAAACAATTAAGATACAAAATACTTTGATTTTATATCACAAGTATCTTGATTGATTTTCAAATGGTTTTCAATTGGTTTCAAGGCGGAAGAACTATTTCAAAAGACCGACCAACTTTACTTTATGCATGGTGATATAATCATGATAAGGTTAGGTTGAGGTCCAATGATCCGCCAGAACCAGATGGATCTACCCAGGGACAAAACCACTTGATAGTGTAGAGTCCTTAGGTATATTGAAAAAAAAATGAGAAAAAAAATGAGATATGGGAAGAGTGCGGACTGAATCTGAGCTAGTACTGGAATAAACCCAACAAGGTTCTAGTTATGAAGTTTCGGTAAGCACTGATGAAGAATGAAAAAGAAACTAAATGTGAAAAAGGGTGAAAAGAAATAGCCCTCCATTTTTTCAACCTTAGAGCAGAAACCGGGTTCAATTCATATGCTACTGGTGGTTACCAAGGTAACATCAGTATTGAAGACAATACGTCATGGACCCAGTGACGCACTGCACTACAACTTCCCAAGCCACTCAAGTTTCTCTTAAAAGGACTTGTTTCATTCTCACATTAAACCGACTTAATCTATCGACTTTCTCTTAGAGATTGTTGATATTGAAGAAGGAGACCCTCTCCCTAGTCTCCGGCATAGGAACCAAATATGCACAATTGAGTCTAGAGCCTCGAGATCATCTATAAATCTCCTTAGGACACTTTGAATGAAGACTCTCTGTTTCACACAATGTGGAAAGAGAGATTATATCTTATGAGTCCTACGCATTATCCTTGTGGTATTGCCAGAACATATGAGTAGTATGCCAACATACTCACAATGAAGATGGAAAGCCTTCTGGAGCCAACATCAAACAAGCTCCTGGTGGGTGGCATGTGAGATCTACCAAATAGATCAACCATGTGACAACTGAACAGAAACAATGGGGCGATTCAATCTTTTGAATCAATCCTGGTTCAGGTTATGGATTGACGGATACCTTTGAAAAAGCGGTCATTGTGCTTAAAAACTCTTTTCTTTAGCACATCGACTGTGTACTTATGTTTCAAAATAAAAGGTGTTTATGATTAATAATTGATTTTCATCAAAACCTTCGTTGTATTGCAAAAACAATTTCTATTGAGCAGTACACGATTGTTTTTTTTAAATCTCTTTTCATCAATCGGTGAATCTCAATTCGCTGGTTCACTCACTCCGTGTTGTCTTCTTTGAGACGGTCCGGTTTGAGAACAGCTAGAGCAGCTGCGAAACCCTGTCAAGGAAATTCTTCAGAATTTTACCTGATCACAGGCAGTACTTGTACTGATCAACGGGGAATCGTGGGCCGTGTACCTCAATTCTACAAAAGTGATCAAAGACACTCTTGTGCGCTTTATTGCTAACTGTTTTATGCAGGAACATCCGACGTTTGCAGCTGATCAGAATGAAGCGGTCAATCCATAGCCGCATGCTCACACAACACATTCATTTCCAAAGAAATCATGATTAGTGCATCAATGACTCTGATATTATCACTCCATGCTTCTGCTACGCTGATGCCAACATCATGAATCAACGAAAAGCTTCCGCTACTCTGATAAGAATATATCATGATCCAGAATGTGAGCATGTCGGTCCAAATGTCACAACACCACAATGGATGAGTCAGAGATTTAATGTGGCTGATGATCTCAAAGCTGGCTCAAAACTTAGTATCACGTGGATCAGTTAAAGACCTCCACTCAGATTATCCAAACATGCAATAATGAAGAATTAAAGACTACGAGCTACAGAACAAAGAACATGAACAAGAATCCAAGAACAATTTCAATGTAATATCTGTTTGTATTCTATGTAATTGTAATGTGTGTTTGAGGTGACCTCCCTTGGGGGGAGATTGTTAGGATTTGGAAAATCCAGGTATTAAAGTGTCGGTCACCTCAAGTATATGTAATCGTTAGAAAGCTCGTAGTCGCAGTTATTTAATGTTAAGCAGTATTTAGTTAGGTAACACCGTGGAGGACGGACGGGTCTTTACCCACTGTATGCCTGATCCACAGCCCGTCAGGTGGCGTTTTATTGTAAGACTATAAATACTCTCTACCTCCCAAGGTAGAGAGTTGGAGCTCATAAAAAGATTTTTCTTTCTCTCACTAAAGTTCCTTAAACCTCTAACTTTCTCTCTCTAGAAATCATCTTGTACGCCTCTTGTGTTAATGATATGATGTGTTTGTGAAATCCAATATGTTACAGCTTTCAATTTTTCAAAGTTTTACTCAAAAGAACAAGTACTTCCCCTTATGTTTTCAAAACCTCAAAAGTTAGTATTACTTATTGAGGGCGAGTACTTGCTAAAATCTTTGTTCACAAATTGTTCTTCGTGGAAACTTCCCACAAAACTCGAAATGGACATATTCGATATCAAAAATTTCATCAAAAATAACTTTATATGCCATTTTTTAGGGGGAGAAAAATTGTGTGATACAAATATGTTGGTCAATGTGATTGAATCTTCGTGCTAAGACTTAACCTATGAATTGACGAGATCTGAACTGTCATACATCGAAAAGATTTGTCTTCCAAGACTTATCCGAGTAGATTGTACCTCTTCGAGAAACTCTTGATAGACATGAACTTTGACGGGTTTGACAACCTTTTCAAGGTTTGTCCACACCTTCAAGGTAGTTATTAGATCTAGTTGTCACCTAAAGCTAACAATGCAACTCTTTAACTTTGCAACGTAACCGTGTCTCGCGGGGAAATGTCTATCTTGAGTCGATCAATTCAAAAGTGCCCGCTCTTCTCTCACCGTGCAGATTTTTGTCAAAATACTTAAGCACGTGTGGAGGGAGAGTATTTCTGCAAAATATAAAAACTCTCACAGTGGTACAAAATCTTTTTACTCATAAACACTTTGAGAGATTTTCAAGAAAATGGTTTTATGGCAACATTGGTTAGTCATGGAGTTATAAGGTGACTAAGGTTAGGAATAACCGTCCTATGATCCGCCAGAGCCGGAGGGATCTACCCAAGGACACCACCAATAGCTAGAATTTAGAAGTCCTTAGGTATGATTATAAAAAAGGAGAAATTGAGAATCGGAGAAAGAAGGAGTTGAAGAATTAAAAAGAAATGTAATGAAAAGGGTGAAAAGAAATAGCCCTCTAAATTATTCAACTTAGGGCAGACACCAGGTTCAATACATATGCTACTGGTTGTCACTAGATGACACCAGTATTGAAGATTAAAGTCATCATGGACCCAGTGACGAATGCACTGAACCTTCTTAGCCACTCAAGTTTCTCTCAACAGAAGCTTGTTTCATTCTCACAGGGAACCCTACGTAAACTATCGGCTTTCTCTTAGAGATTGCTGGTATTGAAGAAGGAGACCCTCTCCCTAGTCTCCACTCAAGAAAACCAAAGTGCACTATTGAGTCTAGAGCCATGAGATTCATCAAAAGATCTCTTAGGAACACTCGATATTTCATCACTTGTCGTTCAACATTAAGGACGCAAGTGATACAATTCTAGAGTCCTACAAAGATCTTAGCAATCTGTCGAGAACATTTATAAGGGGTTCACAATTTTGAGCCTCAATGATTGAATGGAAACTCCTGCCAGGGTCAACATCAAACAGCCCAGACAGCAGGTCGCTTCGGTAACTCCTAGTGGGTTCGCTTAGTGTTGTCTCAAACGGTCTAGTCGTGAGGTGATGCTTCGGTATACGTCAGCGACTCACCTGAATTGTAGGTGTACTTCAGTACATCGTGTTATCCTACTTGAGGGACTCCAGTTCAGGAACAGCCTTTGCGAGAATTAGAGATGTATTTTCACACTATGCTGTTAACACGCTCGAAGTTCAAACTTGTAAGTGCTGGAAATCCCACTAAGGATATTCCTTTCAAGAATCGAGTCCTGAAGATGTGCGTCATTACTTGAACTTGTTCAATGTAATGCCAACTATCCCTTATGGGATTCGTACGGCTGATTCGCCCAACCAAAGTGAATGGAATCAAGACATTCATCAGAAGAACAATCGTAGTGGTCAATTCTTTATGAAACGACCACAATGATCGATTGGTGTTTATGACTAACCCATCCTTATGTTTTTCTTATGGATGCTTATGGGAGATGATCGTGCTGATTCTCCACATGCTCATACCAACAACAACACAATTTGAAGTTCTCTCGAAAGGCAACACAAAAGTAAGAATGATTCTTCTACTAAAGCCAAAGAATCTGCAAAGTTTAAAGAATAAGAGAACTACATCAATATTGCAATCCAACGTCAAAGAGTGGGTGAGCATGTTGGAGAAATACGTGGAGAGACCTGAGCAACGAAGTAGACCTGATGCAGACAACAACAACATAACATCACCATATCCACACCTGAACAAAGAACAAAGAACAAAGATTACAAAGACGTCAAAGCTGAAAACTTCAAAAGAAACAAGATCCTTACACTGGGGAGATTGTTGGAATCAAGACACTTTTTCTCACAAGAAAGAGGAATGTCAGAAGACGTCAAAGCAACTGCTATTACATCAATACCAACAACTTATCCAAGATTGTTGGAGTCATAATTTACTTACTAACACTTAGGGGGAGATTTTTGGAATCACTCCTAACTTATATTTCAAGTGTTAGTAATTAATATGTAATAGGTTGCTTAAACTAGGCTTTTATGTTAGTTATTAATGGCAAGGCTTATGTAGAAAGCCCATAAGCCATGATCCAAGCCCAATAATGAAGGAAGGGACTAGACATGTTGCCCTAGTTCCCTTCCCTATAAATACTACATGTAAACCTTCCTTTGAAGGTTGGTTGTTCATTTCATTAATACATCTACGCCTAACTCTTTATCATTCATATACGTGTGTATTTTTGTGTGTTCAACCGATCACTTTCTTTCCCATTTCTTACATATTGATCCTTGTGTTAACTTATGGTGACCTAACAAGATCTTAATAAAATCACCATCATATTGAAAGATGCTTCATTTTGGTATTCTTATGACATCAGATCCTGAAAAACAGCCACAAAAAGATCACAATTAGTAGCCAATCATACATAAGTTATAAACTTACGTGAATAAGATTATTAAGGTATGCCATATAGTTAGTACTAGTCATATTTATGTTAAGTCTCTCGAGGTTAAGGACGGGAAACTTTGAAAACATCTCTTTGGCAAGTTGAAGCTCATTTGCAGCCAAGCTTAATACTCAAGGGTTAACACAAACATCACCAATTTTGATCCATATAACTACAAATACCATAAACCGGGTGAGGGATAACAAAAAGCATGATCTCAATAATGATTATATAATGAAATGATTTTAAGGAAGAAACCAATAAATGATAAGAAAACATACTTTTCAAAATTTTCACATGCGTTGGTGGCGATTAGCTGAGCATCAACTTCTGGTATATTTCAATGATCTGCATAACTATAAAAACCGGATATTAGTTATCGAGTATTGATCATATTTATATAAAAGGGTGTCTTCTTTGACAGAATATCTATAAATGAATAAAATAAGTCACTTAGTTACTATGTTGCAACCATATCAGATGCTAAAGCAACCCAAATACCATCATAAGCAATTATAAGTATCATAAACAAAAAGAGATGTGACACTCACCTCAGAGAAGTGACATTCACCTCTTGTTCAAGCTTAAATACGTGTCAAACATAGTGCTTGTGCAACCTCTCATCAGCATGGTTTTATCAACATTTATTCAAAGCTACTTTTTTGTAAAAAAAACATTCACGAATGACATGACAGATTAGCTATACACACCAAAGTTTTGTTGTTCGGATGGTGGCTGCAACTCTGCTCTTCCTTGTCTTTTCTTTCAACAGATTAATCCTCCTTATCAGCATTTTAAGAAATTTGTTCAAGCATTTTATCAAACACATGTTATACATTGATTTTAACTACTAAATTAATAAACGGACACCATTTTAAATTAACCATTGCACCTATTATGGATAATCAGAAAACAATCTAAGAATAAAAAGCACATAATCATAGCAACATACAAAGATAAAACGCTCCATTATGATTGGTGCAATCAAACAAAGATAAAAGAACCAATAATTAGATAAACCATCGATCAAACAAATCAATCAGTTTGTTTTTGTAAAACGAGGAATTAACAAACCTGGTTGATAATTGATCAGTCAAATCTATGGCTAATAAGGTTTGATTTTGAAAATAATTTATGTGTTATGATGATCGATTTCTGAAATGTTGTAGTAGGTTTTTTTTTTTGAATCGCTGTAGGTTATTGAATGTCAAAATTGGTTTAAAAAAATGGCGAGATCATAGGGATAGAATCATAGGTTTTAGTTAATGATATGAAATTCAAACATTCCGTTTGTGTTTAGAATTGTTACACGCTACCCTAATTGAGTTTGCTTAGAATATGGCTACAATTAAGGGATTCTTTGAAACTGATTGATTTTTTAATAGGCTGTCATTAAGGGTATATCAAGAATGTTTTGAATTACCTAATACAAAAATATGCCTGGTCCAGTGGTTGGAGTATTTGTTTGTGAATGTGTAGACCAAGGTTCGAATCTCTCCATGGCATTCTTTTTTACATTAAATTCCGGATATTTCATGTATTGTGAATGCCAAGTCATCATTGAGGTGGCATTTACTTGTACAAATGGCATTGAGGTGGCATTTCCATGTCATTGTACATGCTTTCAAGCTTCAAGTACAACTCGTACTTAGCCTCATATATAAGTAAAGATATATATATATATAGAGTGAGGATCAGGTGCTGATTTTTTTAATTCGTGCGGATGTGCGGATAGATCTAGACCGCCCATTCTAGATCTGATCTTGACTTTTTGTAAAAAAGTCAAGATTTGCGCTAACTTCACGGTACCAATTGACCATGTAAACGATTTTTTTTTTAATTTTTTTCCTTTTGAGGGATCTTTACTATAGCTATCTTCTTTCATTTTTTATTTTTCTAGATTTTTCTGAGCACTTTTTGTTTTTTTGATTATGAGTCCTACCATGATATTAACGATATTATGAGTTCTATTGTGATATTATGAAACTATGATATTATAAAATGGTGATTTTATAAAACCAACTGTGATATTAAGCTTTTTTACATGTAAAAATGAACCATGATATTAAGAAACATATGATAGTTACTATGATATTAACAATTTTATTAAAAAAGCATATGATAGTTACGGTGATATTAACAATTATATTAAAAAAAGAAAAAAAGTTTTTGTGATAGTAAAAAGGAACCGTGATATTAACATTTTTTTTATTAAAAAAGGAACGGTGATATTAATAATATTAGTAAAAAAACAAAAAACTAGTGTGATATAAAAAAAAGTTGGTGTGATATTAACAATTTGTATTAAAAAAAAGTTTATGTGGTATTAAGATCAGATCTTAACTGTTAATACAAATAAGCCGTGAAAACGTTTATTTATATTTTACGATCTTCTAATTTTTTGTTGATAACAAACGTAAAATCATTTTAACGAAACAAATAAAATACGTATTTAGTTTGAGCCAATAGTTTTTTAACACACTTACGTTTTCACATAAAACACTAAAACAAGTATAAGTGATTTTATGATTTAGTAATATATATGTACAACAACTAGTGTTTACATATTGGGCAAAATATATACACAACTAGTATATATTATATAAATGGGTAAAAGCTACAACCCATGGAAAATATTCATAACCCATGGTATTGACCCATACCCATTTGACTAGGTACATTGAACTCATGAGATACATTGTATCTAAAAAGAAACCCATGGATCAACCCATGACCCATGACCCATAACCAAAATACCCATGGGCAAAGAGGAGCGTCCCACGGATCCCTAGGTTTACACTAGACGGATCCCTTGTGGGAGGGATCCGTGGGATCCGGGGAATAGTAGACATTTTTCCTCGATAATTAGTGAGCCATTTCTTCATTGTTCCTCACCCCTTTCTAACATACTTTCTCCCTGAGTTTAAAACTCTCTAACTCCAGATCCAAGTGATCTATGTTTGTAGTTTTGTTTTTGTGTGATTCTCTAGGTTCCTCTTAAAGGCGAGATCACCACCTTTGAAGTCAAGCAAGCTCAAGTCCATGAGTTGCTATGCTTCCTCATCATCAAGACTACTGAAGTACTCTTGTTGATGGTTCTTTTCTTTCTTCTAAGAAGTGTAGTGTTGAAGACATTAGTGAAAGATGTCTCAAGTGTCAAGACAAAGACATTGGTGAAAGGTGTCGTTCGTCCGTATTGTAGGCATTAGTGAAGGGTGCCTAGAAGTTAAGTCACAAGACATTAGTGAAGGGTGTCTTGAAGATCTAGTTAAAGGCATTAGTGAAAGGTGCCTTAGATGTACATTCGATATGGTGTGTTTCGATGTACAAGATAGATTAGCATTGGATCCAAGGATATTGATATCCTTGATGATGTTGTAATAAGGAGTTGGTCTCATTTGGGATTAGTCGTTGGTGTAGTGTTGGGTAGTAGTTCCTCCATTGTAATGGAACTCGGTACCTAGCCTAGTACCGGATAAAGGGTAGGCGACGTTGTGGTAGGTGTGGTTCACCTTGGTGTGAAAGAACCCGGTGGTTAGCCTAGTACCGGAAAAAGAGTAGGCAACGTTGTGAAGGTTTCTCCAGCATAAGGAGTCGGTGTCGTGTAGTGATTACAAACTCTCGAGTAGGTGACTCGGGGAGTGGAGTAGGGCAAGGAAGGTGTCCTTGTAGCCGAACCACTATAAATACTCGCGTTGTGGTTTTGTGCTTCTTACTCTTATCTTTTCATTACATATTTATACTTCTATATGGTTGTTTATCAACATCCAACACACATCCAAATAGATTGACATAAGTCGATCTAAATAGTTTAAAACAAGTTTTAATTGGTGAAACTATTCAACCCCTCCCCCCCCCCCCCCCTTCTAGTTTTCCACAATTGGCATTAGAGCTTCGTTACCAAGTTTCTTGAAGTATATTGTACTTTAAAAACTTGATACGATCCATGGTTAATTGAAAACTACAAAGAAGGTTTTCATAAAAAACAAACACCATGTCTTTTAAAACTCTTTGTTTAGATGTTGATTAGATGACAACATTTTTCTCATTATTTATTTTTTATTTAAATGCACTAATCCTCTTTGTCATGTTGATTAGTCAAAGCTCATACCTACCAAGCCATAGGAATCGCTTGGTAACAAGAATACCTTCCCTAAGAAGGTATCTTAAACACAAAGGTGCTGGAATTGTCTATAGACATTTGTTGTGTCAATTGTAAAGATATTCCTAAGTGCGTTAAGAGGTATGATTTTCTACTTATCTCGAAAATGACATTAGCTTGATAATTAAGTATGCCTACATAGGTATTTATATGATTATCTTTTGTGCATATACATGTATTACATGAAGCTTCATTAGGAAGCCTTTTCTCACACACGTGTTATTTTTTCGTCTATAGTCGTGGTATATAAAACTTGTGTTTTATTTCTTTTAATCCAAAAATCATATCTTTCTAATAATAAAATAAAACACAAATCTCAAAAATTCCTCCTTCCCCATAAATAAACCATCCGTCGACCCTTCTATCAAATCCCCACTTTTCAAATCTTCCACTTTCAAAAAATTAACTCTCATTCAAAACTTCATCTTCATCTTCATCTCATCTCATCTCAAACCGAAACCAAGAAGGTTCGCCATCAACATGGTTTACATCGCCCTCGTGCTCATCGCCTTAACACTTATCGCTCTTGTGTTCCCTATGATGAAGTTCTCATACGGAGACATATACTTTGTGTTGTTAATCTACATTGGGATCATATACCCAATCCTTTGTATCATTCTTAGCATTGAAATGAAATATTATTAATAGTCTAGTTTATCTAGGTTATTATTATCATAATGTGTTTGTCATTTCTTTTGATTTATATATTTCGTATTCTCTCATGATACATTAGAAGTCATGTATGCATGCTAAAAGAAAATGTAGGCTAAAACACATATCTTGGTATAAAATTGTAAAGCCTATGCTTTTATCAAATCTGTTTCTGATACTACAGACCCACGGATCCCGACAAGTATGTTAGCCGGATCCCTTATAGAAGGGAACCGTCCTTCTGGATTACATATTTTCATGCAAAATAAAAAAACCGCTTTCTTCCTAAAAGAAATGTTTTACTAAAATGTCAAACATTAAGTTAGTCAAAAGTCAAACATTGTTAATAAACATCTTGTAAAAACGTAAGGTAATCATTGTTTTACCAATAATACGTCACATCCTATTAAGTTGTCTTTCCTATAGGTTTCGCTATGTCGCATGAATATGAGTTTGATTTTTCACTCACTAGTGTCTACACTCCTAACATCTCCCTTGAGCCCAACACACCTGGCAATCATGTTCGTGGGTTCAATAATCTCGAAAACCGTCACTTCCACGAAGGATGTATTGTAGACACCTCTCTACATTTCGAAGAAGGTATCAATACCTCCTTCCGAGCCATAGGATTGGAATGTCTTCTCGAAATTAACGAGAAAATATGTCCAAGGTTTGTATTGGAATTCTTCCGTCAAGTCGAACTCGTTCGTAACGAGGATCGCTCTCTATCTCTTTGGTTTTGGATCAAAAACCAAAAGTTTGTTTTAACCCTTGGGCAATTTGCTCACATACTCCGGATTCCAAATCATGGACAATGTGCCTTCACCGAAGATTGGTCTCTTGATTCTCTCTTCAACTTTCGTGAAGAAAATAATCCATATTGTTCACACATACCCTCCCCGGAGGATTTAAATCGCATAATATGCAAACCTCGACCATATTACTTCGATCCAAACATTATCTTTAAACGGGAAATTCGATAAGAGTACAAACCTCTTGCACTCATTCTACGTGAAAATGTTTGGAGTCTTAGGGGAAATCGAGAAATCCTTCCCGCTTGTTGTGCTCATATAATGTATTGTTTACTAACACAACAACCATACAATCTCGCCTACTTCTTAGCAAGGCTAATTGTAAATCTTCAAGGCTCCAAGAATAAACTCATCCCTTATGGAATGTTCTTGACGCGCCTCTATCAAAACGTCATGCATTTTCATCCTCAATTTCAAAGTCCGTTGTATGTACTTGTGAACAAGATGATGGAACCACTAAACACATCTCTCATGAAGACTTTCTTCATTCTTGATTCCACCAACACTCATCAACCATTTGATGATCCTTCTAGCAAAAACGCTCAAGGAACTTAGTAGTCTTTCAAATAGGATCAATCATTTTGTACTCATGCTTTATCAACGTAATCCAATTTCCTTCATGAAATAAAACATCTTACATATGATATCTTAGTAATAGAACCTCTTTAACTAACCTTGAAATATAATGCATTGTCAAAATCATTGCATACCTTTAGTAAAGGCTCTGCTTAGCAGATAGACGAATCCCAAAGGTTATGCTAGACGGATCCCTACTCTTAAGGAACCGTGGGATCCGGCAAACAGAAAATACAATTGCAAAACATTGTATTTCAAACATGTCCTTAGAGCACCTCACACTAAGCTAGACATAGTGTCCTAAGGCAAATTAAGTCCTTATCAAGTTAAGTAAATCCTTCCTACTC
Organism: Chrysanthemum seticuspe; assembly: GCA_019973895.1. NCBI lineage: Eukaryota > Viridiplantae > Streptophyta > Magnoliopsida > Asterales > Asteraceae > Chrysanthemum > Chrysanthemum seticuspe. The sequence continues at coordinate 211,051,637 of BPTQ01000007.1, read as the reverse complement.
ACACATAACTCACCTAGATCACAATTAAGACACTTGTAGATCTATCGTTTCACTTAAACCCATTACTCTTCCGCTCTCAAACTCACTCATCATCTCTTACATGATCCCTCATATCTAGCTTTGGAAATCTTTCGATTATGGCAAAATTAATCATAATCATCCTTATCTCAAAATTGGTCAAAATTGATCAAATTCTAGTTTTTCCATTTTAAGCCTTTAGGATATTCTCCAAAACATTATCCTAAGTCACTATCTGATCTCTAGGATCATTTAGCTCCACTTGACACTCTCAAAATCTTTAGTGTCATCTTTGTTCATTCATTGGTACTCATGAAAGTTCCAACTTCTTCCATAAAAGGCAATCATTAGCTACATCACTCATTACCCTCAAGTACTTAAGCACCTCTTCATTTAAGACACTTAGATAAACTGAAACACTCAAGAAGAAATAGGCATTAGACCTTACAAACATCATTGCTATCTTTTCTTAGCTGCTGATAGACGAATCCCTAGGATTAGCCTAGGCGGATCCCTCGTTGGAGGGAACCGTGGGATCCGTATGACAGACTCATGCCAGCTCTAGCTAAAACAATCATTTCAAGCTCATCTTTCTAACTTAAACACTGCATCTCATCTTAAATGAGTTCCTAGATCAGTACAACTCTGAAGTTGACTCTTGTGCATGTTAAACATCACATTCCAATGAATTTTAGTGGCTTAAGTCTTGAATGCACTTGGCAAATCCCTTGGTTTATAAACCACATTGTTAGGACTCCTAAAGTCATCATCTTCATCCTCATTTTCAGCACTTAGAAACCTTTACAAACCTCTTGAAATCATCTCATCATGAGGAAAACTCCAAGTAGCAATTTATCCACCAAAGAACCACCCAAGAGAATTGGTCGTGTTGTACACGAAATCTCTTCAACCGAATCATCTCAGGTCAATTCCACAAATGCAAGGATTCCTCCTCCACTAACTCAACCAATCAAACCAATTCCTAAAAGGATAGTACCCACAAAACTACCTATGTCAAACACTACCATACCTCCTAGGCCAAACAATCCCATCTCCACTAAACCATCACCATTGTTCCTAGAGCTATCTCATTTACAACTCCACTATCATCACCACACCTCTACAATTTAGAGGATTTGCCTCCTAGGCCGTATCATCCTCCTCCACCGGCAACATTCTCCTCATTAGGAGGAATAATGGTACAAAATCAAGGTGTTGAGTCAACATTAGCTCCGGCTTACTTTTCGCCGTCACCATCATATAATCCCATTTCAATTATGAGAAATTATCAAAGTCAACCACCAGACCATATGGAAATTGACACTTCTCTACCACCACCATCATTCTTGGTCGATCCATTCTCAAATGCGCCTCCACCAATCCCTCCATGGTTTGAGGCTCCATAACCCGCTTCGCTTGATCCTTCGCATCAAGGAATTTCATTTCTTCAACCACCACTACCTAGCCATGACAAAGATTGTTATCATTGTCAACATGTTAAAAGTTTGATACATGAAGTATGAGAAGACCAACGTTTCATGTTCTATCACCTCCTCGAACGTTTTGACGAGATTAAACCTAAACAAACTTGAGCTAAAGGATTTTAGTGGTGTCCTAGTTTCAAGCGCTACTTAGAAAAAATCTAGTAATTCCAAGTCATGTATCGATCATTTTCTTAGTTTTTAGAGTCATGTATATCATATCTCTAGTTTTATTAAATGAAAATACATGCTACTTGCTATATTTCTGAGTATATGATTATGTTGTATAATATATATATCTCACTTTGATATTAACATAATGTGTTATATCACCATTGCTGAAATTAATCATCAGCCAGACGGATCCCTTAAATTTGCCTAGACGGATCCCTACAAGGAGGGAACCGTGGGATCCGTGATACAAAAAACTATTTTTCTACTAACTTGAATCATATTTGCAGGAAATTATGTATTATACTTGTCTTCTAACCTTTTGTTTTGTAGTTATTCAATTTACACATGAAGACTTTGACACCCTAAAGCTAGGGGGAGCTTTGTGTCAAAGCAATACATTGCAAAATTACTTGCAATATTAGGATTACATTTCATGACATCCCTTTGCAAAATTGCAATCATCAAGGGGGAGTACATTCGTCACATAGACAAAATCTTTTGCAAACTTAATTCAAATGAAATAGCTTAGTATTATTTTCTTGACGCCCTTACATAGGGATGGACTCGTCAAGGAGGAGTTAAGACGAGATCCTTTCCCGTTACTTGCTCTCTACTTTTTCTTTCTTGTCTATTTTTTTCACATGTTTTTCTTAAAACAATGTGTTAGTTTCCTTTCAAAGCTCTTTTTGTTTCGACAAAAAGGGGGAGAAGAAAGTAAAAACTACAAATTCAAACTTTTACGAATTTTTGCTTTTCCTTAAAATAATTTTATGTTTCGTCATCAACAAAAAGGGGGAGATTGTTAATACAAATAAGCCGTAAAAACGTTTATTAATATTTTAGGATCTTCTAATGTTTTGTCGATAACAAACGTAAAATCATTTTAACGAAACAAATAAAATACGTATTTAGTTTGAGCCAATAGTTTTTTAACACACTTACGTTTTCACATAAAACACTAAAACAAGTATAAGTGATTTTATGATTTAGTAATATATATGTACAACAACTAGTGTTTACATATTGGGCAAAATATATACACAACTAGTATATATTATATAAATGGGTAAAAACTACAACCCATGGAAAATATCCATAACTCATGGTATTGACCCATACCCATTTGACTAGGTACATTAAACTCATGAGATACATTGTATCTAAAAAGAAACCCATGGATCAACCCATAACCCATGACCCATAACCAAAATACCCATGACGGATCCCTAGGTTTACACTATACGGATCCCTTATGGGAGGGATCCGGGGAACAGTAGACATTTTTCCTCTATAAATAGTGAGCCATTTCTTCATTGTTCCTCACCCCTTTCTAACATACTTTCTCCCTGAGTTTAAAACTCTCTAACTCCATATCCAAGTGATCTATGTTTGTAGTTTTGTTTTTGTGTGATTCTCTAGGTTCCTCTTAAAGGCGAGATCACCACCTTTGAAGTCAAGCAAGCTCAAGTCCATGAGTTGCTATGCTTCCTCATCATCAAGACTACTGAAGTCCTCTTGTTGATGGTTGTTGGGTTCAGTAAATACCCAAACCCCTTAATCTAGGATTTGAATAGAAAATAACCTAAGTGTTTAATCAGTTAAAGACTATCAGGTCACTGAGTGCATAGTCTCTCAGTGATCCATCTTCAGGATACTCAGTATGAGGCGAAGACGAAGCCTCTCCACTCAGTAAGGCGGAACTTAATGGGTGAAGACTAAGTCAAGAAGAAGATGGTGGATTCAGTGAGTGATGACAATAACTCACTGAATCCCTAAGACTCCTCTCCAACTGTTAACACTGAAGATAAATTGAAGGAAGAGACTGAAGTCTTTGAAGACTGAAGAATGAGCGGGACTAGGCGGGAAAAGTTTACCCAGATAAAACTAAGTCCCCAAATGTTTATCCAGATAAAACTAAGTCCCTATCTACTAAAGCCATATCTTCCCATTTATAGTAAGCGGCGATACTAAAGGATTCTCTGTTAAGGAAAGAAGCCTCGCCGCCTGATTATAAATAGCAAGATGAACAGCAACCGAATATATCAATATTCGTGTTTGCTGTGATCTATGTTTTTGTCTTCTAGGTTAAAGTTAAATATCCATACTTGTATAAATAGCATAAGAGAATGAGTGAAAAAAAAAGCTTGTGAATTGTAAAAACACACACACACACAAGCCATCTTTTCACTCCTCCAAATACAACTTTATCCTTGAGATAGCACAGTGGGTTCCAAGAGTTGTGCTCAGACTTAGCCTGAGCTTATAGAGGAGTCACCAACCTTTGTCATTTCAATCCCAAGTACTATTCCGCAAGTACTTGGGTAACGTATTCTTTTGATTTATTTCTAATAAGAATATGATGTTGAAAATTACTTTGTGTGTTTTACTTACTTTAATTTCAGTCATTATTCACTGTTAAATTGTTTTAAGTACTTAATTGATTTTAAACGACAGTGAATAGGGAACAACAAGTGGTATCAGAGCAAGGCTAATTATAAAACTCGTTTTTTTTTTTGCCGCTCTAAAAGTTTTTAAATTAGGATCCTAAATGGCTGAAATTGATGTACCCCAACTAGTCGATAAAAAGGGTGGAGCTTATTCAGCTGTTGCACCTAGACTTGAAGGTGGCAAATTCAACAAATGGAAAAAGCGAATGCTTTGCTATTTGATTGGGATGGAACCTTATTATATCAAGTGTATAAATGAAGGTCCATTTGTCCCAAAGACTGCTGAAGGGTTGCCCAAACCTATAGCTCAGTGGACCCAGGATGAAAGGAGAGTGGTCAACCAGGACCAAAGACTCAAAAGTATCATAATATCTTGTCTTCCTGACGATATTATGGAGTCTGTTATAAGCTGTAGTACAGCTAAGCAAACCTGGGATGACCTAGTTCATAGTCATGAAGGACCATTTGATACCAAGGAAAACAAGATAATGGACCTGAAACTTGAGTATAACACCTTCATGGCTAAGGACTCAGAAACTCTCTCTCAAACTTACACCAGGTACAAAACTCTTTTAAATGAACTGTCAAATGACGGTGTTAAGTTGTCCAAACATGAAATCAATGTTGGTTTTGTCAACAGTCTCCCTGAGAAGTGGTTGAATTTCTCTTAGGGACTTAGAAATGCTAATCATATCCAAAATCTTGAGCTTCCTGAAATTTATGGGAAATTTGTCTATGAGGAAAACCTCATCAACAGACGTTACCCTGACTTAAAGAAGTCCCAGGAAGTCAAGAAGTCCCTGACCACCACCTCATCACCAATATCAACTGCTTTCTATTCTAACAATGTTGTTCAAGATTTTCAGGAAAATTCTGATGATGAGCCTGATGAGAGATCAATTGAGGAGTACCTAAATGACCTGAACACTGAATTTCAGGAAAGGGCACTCCTTGCTAACTCTCGAAGGTTTATAAAAAGAAACAAAGGTTTTTCAAATGCCAAAGCAAATGAGGACACTGAATGCTTTAAGTGTCACAAAAGAGGTCATTTTGCAAAAGACTGTTTTTCAAAAACAATTTATGAACCCTCTTATAAACCATCAGGGTTAAATTAGTCCTCAGGCTTTAGCAAATTTCAACCAAAAATCTATTAGTCTCATCAAAACTTTCAAAACAAATCTGATCAAAACAAAACTGTTGATTTTGAAGCTAAGTATAAGAAAGTCAAAGCTAAGCTTGCATTGCTCGAGGCCAGTCCCTTAGAAACAACAAAAAGTGTTCAATTTGTGCAGGGTAAAAACAAAGGCCTTGTTGCTGAGACCTTCGACTGGGATGAAGAGCCAGTCTCATCAGATGATGAAATGGTGCACGTCAGCGCACTGCTGGCCCTCTCATAGGAAGACAAGCTAGCTGTTGGAAAGAATCATGCCAGAAATGGAGAATGGGTCAACATCACAATGAAGAAGGTAAATATCCTCCTTTCTATGGATGATGACTCTGATTGGCAGTCCTATATGAATTATCTTAATGTTGACCTTAAGTTTGTAGAAGAGCAAAGATTAAATCTTTTCTCAAAATACAACAAGCTAAGTTTTGAATTAAACAAGTGTAGAGATGAACTGCTTATTTTAAAACAAGCCAAGCTTGAGGCTGTCACTTTGCAAATTCAAAACACTGAACTAGTTAAGAGAAATCAGGCTCTTCAAAATGAACTTAAAAAGGAACAAGATATTCTTGATAGTTGGACTGCTAAGAATCCCAGGGTCTTTGATGTTGTGGGTGCCCCTAGTAGCAAAAAGAGAGTCATAGGTGAAGATCATCTCCCTGACTCTCGCAACAAAGACCAAAGTCCTAAACCATTTGTGTCCGGTGGCATGATTACCAATATGTTGACTGTTCCCAAGCCCAGTGATTGGATTGAAAGACTTAATCCTGAGAGTAAGCTTCCTAACTTTGACTCTGGAAGAATTCTAGAGCCTGAAAGTCAAGCTCTAAAGAGCATGCTTGGACTCCCTGATATGCCCAGTAGTACTGAACACATCTCTGAGTCTGAAGATGAATCTCAAGCACCACTTCCACCTTTGGAACCTCTTCAGGGTGCTGATCCTAGCTCTGAGCTTACTCCATTACAATACAATCCACACTCTCCTAAAGAAATGTCTGGACTTAGAAGAACCATCCTGAAAAGACCATCAAAACCAACTCAACAAGAATCTACCCCCACTGAAACTTCCACATCCTCTGTCCCCACTGAAGCTGACCAAATTCAGCAACTGACTGAACTTGTGAGGAAGCTAACTGACAAAATGGAGTCCATTGAAAAAGTCCCTGAATCAATCAAGGAGACAAAGTCAGCTTCCTCTAGTTCCTCAAAGTCAAAAGCCACCACCAAAAACAAGCAGAAGTGTGATCTGTGTCACTATACCAGTCATACCACTGACAACTGTTATAGAATCCTTTTTTGTATGATCTGCAAAAAGGATGATCACAGAACTGATGATCACTTGCAACATGTAAGTTCACTCAGTCAAGCAAACTACACCAAAGTTGGTCATCAGTATGCTTCTACATCCAAGTCTGCTCATAAGTTGAGAGCAAAGCCTTTTCCTCCTTGCCCACACTGTGGCATTAATGATCATCGCCCTGATGATTGTCTTATGAACACATGCTGTGATATTTGCGGTAACACAGCTCATAAGGCATCCCAGCATGACAGTATCATCCATGCAAGGGGGAGTTCAAAGCAACCCAAATTCACTGAGTCACCCTCAGTCTCTAAATGCAAAACCTGCGGTAGCACAATGCACTCCACCACTGACCATGAATCAATTGCTCAATTCAAAGAGACCATGAGACCCAAGCCCACTAGTAAGTGGGTCACGAAGAGAAACTAATTCAGTTTACTGCTTGTGTAGAGGCATGCCAGGGAGCCTATCTGGCATCTAGACAGTGGATGCTCAAGAAGCATCACTGGAGTTAAGGAATATCTGCACAAGTATGTAAAGGAACCAGGACCCAAGGTAGTATTTGGTGATAACTCATCATGTTCCACTGAAGGTTATGGTTCAGTAAACTGCAATGGAATAGTTTTCTCTAGGATAGCTTATGTCAATGGTCTCAAATACAATCTCATCAGTGTCAGTCAACTATGTGATGCTAAGTACATTGTACAATTCAATGACAAACAAGGTACCATTTTCAATGCCAACAAGGAAGTTGTGTTGATTGCTCCTAGGAGAGATGATGTTTATGTCTTAGACATGTCAACTCTCTCTAAAGATGGAACCTGTCTCTTTGCCAAAGCCACTGAAACTATCAACTGGCTGTGGCACAAGAGACTCTCACACTTAAACTTCAAAAACATCAACAACTTGGCAAAACAAAACAAGGTCCTTGGCTTACCATCACTGGTTTTTGCAAAAGATAAACCATGCTCAGCCTGTGAAAAAGGCAAACATCAAAGAGCATCCTTCAAAACCAAGCAAAAATTCTCTATCAAAAGCTGCCTTCACCTATTGCATATGGATCTCTTTGGACCAGTCAGTCATAGATCAATCCAGCATGAGAAGTATACACTTGTCATTGTTGATGAGTTTTCAAGATACACTTGGGTATACTTTCTTTCCAAGAGCTGATACTATAATGTCATTCATCAGGAACATTGAAAACCAGAATGACATTACAGTGAAACAAATCAGAACTGACAATGGTACTGAATTTAGAAATGTTGAGCTTGAGAGTTTCTGTGATGAAAAGGGAATCTCCCAAAATTTCTCATCTCCTTATACTCCTGAACAAAATGGGGTAGCTGAAAGGAAAAACAGAACTCTCATTGAGGCCGCAAGAACCATGTTAAATGGCTCAGCCCTCTCAAAGCATTTCTGGACTGAAGCAGTCAAAACAGCCTGTTATATTCAAAACAGGTCGATCATTGTCAAAAGACATAATAAAACCCCATATGAGATATTCAAAGGTAGACTTCCTGACATCAGCTACTTCCTGACATCAGCTACTTTCATGTGTTTATTCATAACCACAAAGATCATCTAGGCAAGTTCGACGCCAAAGCTGATGATGGATACTTTCTAGGTTACTCACTGATCTCCAAAGCCTTCACGGTGTTTAACACCAGAAGACAACAAGTTGAGGAAACCTTTCATGTCACCTTTGATGAAAGTTCTGAAAGCATCAGGTTCACAAATACCTTAGTGGAGGAAATAGGAATTGATGACTCATCAAGATATCCTCCTGATGAGTTCAATACTGAAATCAATTCCTCATATCAAGCTGAGGCTGACATCTCATATTATGTCTTACCTCACAACCTACCCCAACCAACTATCAGTGAGTTCATTGATAATCAGTCAGTCCCTGCTGGGATAGGAAACACTGATCCAAATGATCAGGAACCTGTAACTCATGAACCTCAACCTGAACAAGACATCTTTACAGATGATCTAAATGATTCTGTGGCTCTTGCACCTGAACTCACATCTGAACTCCCAGTAACATCTTCAAGCTCAGATCCCAGACCACAAAGTAAGTGGACAAGATCTCAGGACATTGAGCTTGTAAAAATCATTGGTGAACCCACTGAGGACATGCTCACTAGAAGCATGGCTGCTAATTTAACTGCAGCTTCGGCCAATGAATGTCTATATGCTGATTACCTATCAGATATAGAACCCAAAAGTGTCACTGAGGCTCTAAAACACCCAAGCTGGGTTCAGGCTATGCAAGAAGAACTGCAACAATTTGATAAAAACAAGGTCATGACCTAGATCAAATGTCCTCAGGATGTAGTAGTCATAGGAATGAAGTGGGTTTTCAGAAACAAAACTGATGAAAACAGAACTGTCATTAAAAACAAAGCCAGACTTGTAGCCAAAGGTTACAGTCAACAAGAAGGCATTGACTATGATGAGACATTTGCTCCTGTTGCAAGAATGGAAGCCATCAGGATCTTCCTTGCATATGCAACATACATGAACTTCAGGGTCTACCAAATGGATGTTAAAAGTGCATTCTTAAATGGTGATCTCAAGGAAGATGTGTATGTTCAGCAACCTCCAGGCTTTGAGAGTAGTGAATTCCCTGACTATGTCTGCAAGCTTGACAAAGCTCTTTATGGACTTAAACAAGCTCCCAGGGCATGGTATGAAACTCTCTCAGCCTTCCTGATACAAAACAAGTTTGTCAGAGGAAAGATAGACAACACAATGTTTGTCTATAGAACTCAACAGGATGTGATACTAGTCCAAGTGTATGTTGATGACATCATCTTTGGCTCAACAAACTACAAACTTTGCAAACAGTTTGAAAAACTGATGACAAAGAAGTTTGAAATGAGCATGATGGGGGAACTCACATACTTTCTTGGACTACAAATCAGGCAAACTGATAAAGGAATATCCATCAGTCAAGAGAAATACACCAAAAATGTCTTAAGAAATATGAGATATCTGATTGTGCCTCAGTGAAGACTCCAATGGTCCCACCTAACAACCTTGGACCTGATCTCACTGGCAAATCAGTCAATCAAACTCATTTCAGAGGGATTTTAGGCTCACTGATGTATCTAACTGCTTCTAGACCAGACATCCAATTCTCAGTCTGTCTAATAGCAAGATATCAGTCCAATCCTAAAGAATCACATCTCACTGCAGCTAAGAGAATTCTCAGATACCTGAAGGGAACCCCAAACCTTGGACTCTATTATCCAAAATGCTCAGGGTTTGATCTCAAGGGTTACTCTGATTCTGATTATGCTGGCTACAACATGGACAGAAAAAGTACCTCAGGGTCCTGTCAATTTCTTGGAGGAAAACTGGTTTGTTGGAGTGCTAAAAAGCAACAATCAGTGGCTATGTCCTCAGCTGAAGCTGAATATGTAGCTGCAGCAGGATGTTGTGCCAATGTATTACGGATGAAAAGTCAACTCAGTGACTATGACATCCATTACAAAATGGTGCTCATCTTCTGTGATAACACCAGTGCTATTGCAATCTCCAACAACCCTGTCCTCCACCAAAGAACCAAACACATTGATATCAGATATCACTTCATCAGGGATCACATAATGAAAGGAGATATAGAACTTCATTTCATCCCTATTGAATATCAACTGGCTGATATCTTCACCAAACCCTTGGATGAACCTACCTTCAGGAGACTGAAAGCTGAATTGAGAATGCTTGACATTGAAAGTCAGGTATCTGAAAACCAATCTCAGTAAGTTCTCTGAAATGGTTCATCCTCCCTGAACACCCAAAATAAACCTCTCACTGAATGAGTAAGGCCATTCAGGGTCCCTGACATTTGACAAAGAGCATTGAATGAGTAACTAAATGATCCAAGTATCAGTTACTTAAATGTCCTAGGTTGGTAACTATGCTAATTTAATATAGGAATATATGTCTCTTTTTCTTACTGTCATCCCACTTGGCATTTAATGCCTCCTCTTACACAAAAAATATCAAATTGATATTTTATCTCTGCAAAACTGCACTTTTACTGTGCACTGCAACTGTTCCCTTGAAAAACGGGATTTTACTGCGAGTAATGGAGTGGTAGCATTAAATGTGGAAATTCAAACGTTTTTCAAAAACCGACTCTTAATATTCCCATTTGTGCACAAATCACCCTTCTCACCACTCTATAAATACCCTCTTCCATAACAAACAAACACACACAAATTATTTTCTGCAACAAAACTCTGTCAAAATCATTTTTAAAACCCAGAAATATTTGTGTGTTCTCAAAAACTCTTCAAACCTCTTTTGGAAAACCCTTCTTGTAAACATTTACAAAAGTTTTTCATCACAAAACGTGAGAGATCTAAAAACCTTGATTGTTCTAGTCAAAAGAAATCATTTTCAAAAACCCTAAAATCTTTAATGGAAATGGCTACAACACAATCTCTTCAGTTTGCTTCTCAGTGGGTAGGGGATCTTACAAATGTTGAATTTAAAACTAATAATGTCATAGGCAATTTTGAATACCCTGAAACTGTCCCAGCCTACAAATACATTATGAAATTTTTGTTTAACTGCCCACTGAAAAACGGCCTTTGTTCAGTGTCCCTCCATTGTTTACCAAAATCTCCTCAGGGAGTTTTGGGCAACAGCCAAGGCCTTTGACCCGACACCCTCTACTGATGAGAACAACCTCAGACCTCTCAGGGAATATCTCATCAGATTCAGTCTTCACGGGGGGCAACAACAATTCACCCTGGATTATAAAACGTTTTGCACTTCAACAGGGTTGGATTATAACAAAGGAGTTTATGTCGCCCATCCTGAACCCTCCACAGTGAAGGATGGGTTAAAACAAATCATTTTAGATCCAACTTTTTTGGACAAGACCCCAGTCACCAAAAGCTCATTTCCCGTGGCTTGGAGGATCCTATTCACTTTTGTGATTCAGGTCATCAGCGGGAACCACTCATCCACTGAACAAGTTAACTCTATTCAGTTGATGATGGCATACTGCTTGATGAATGGGGTCACTGTCGAAATAGGGGAGATCATTTACAGTGATCTCGTAACCAAGCTACAGAGCAAAACTAGGACGAAATACGTTTCGTATCCTAGGTTTGTCTCTTGCGCTTTGCAAGTGTTACTGGGTTTAAATTATCCTCAGGAAGAAAAATTTGGTGCTTTACCAGGCATCCTGAGCCAATCAAATTTTCAAAAAGACTCATCCCTTGTCACTCCTATTGAATTGACGGCCCATATGGTTGCTATAAACAACCAGAAGGAATCAGTGTCTCCAAACCCTGCTCCTAAAAAGAGAAAGGGGAAGTCTCAGACTGGGACTAAGACTAAACCCAAGTCTCAGGGCCCTGAGGCTTCAGGAACACAGCCTAAAAGGCACAAAAGGCCCGAGACTAAACAGACACTCACTGATGACCAGGCAACATCAACCCCCGTGACAACGAAGGACACTGATACATCACAGTCAGTGCCCTTGGTCACAACCACTACTCCCCAAGATCCAGAGGGAAACAAACAACCCGCTGGTAGGGGAGCACCTTCCACAACGCCTGATGATGACATTAGCCAATCAAAGCCTTTGTCAGAGGGCACACTGATCGATCCCAAAGACTCAGAGGGAATCAAACAACCGGCTGATAGGGATACAACTATCACTGACTCCGTCAAAGGCACTGGGAAACACCCACCAGTGTCTCAGGTGTCACTGGGGGACAAAGACTCGGAGGGAAAGAAACAACCCGCCGATACGGAACCCAAAACCAATCTTGACTCCGGAAAAGGCACTGGAAAACTCCCACCAGTGTCTGAGGGGTCAACGGGGGATAAAGACTCAGGGGGAAATATACCACCCGCTGATATGGAACCCATCACCAACCCCTTGCTAACCATTGCTGATGTCACTGGTATACTATTCTCAGAAGATGAGCTTGCTGAAACTGAAGATGAAATCTTATCAGCTGGGGAAGAAGTGGGCGCTGAGGTTCAATTTGAACAAGAGCCTCAGCCTGATCCAAAGGAGCATACTGAGTCACCATTTCAACCAGAAGATAATGACTCGGACTCCTCATCATCCAGCTCTGGAGAATTTAACCGTTTTGATAACATTCTTCCAGTCACTGAAAGACAGCTGGTTCAGTGGATCACTAGAGCCTCAAGGAAGCTGTATACTAGGGTTACTGAAAAATTTTGGGATCAACACACTGAAGCCGCTGCCAGCTACGCTGATCTTAGATCCGATGTGCTCACCTTCAATGAAAATGTTCATGAGCACAGTCTTATGTACCAACATCTTCTTAGACTGGATGAAAACCTGGTTAAGTTTCTCAAGCATCTTCAGACGTGTGGGGTTAAAATTGATGAAATAAGGGATGTTGTCAAAGAAGACCCAGCACTAAATGCCAAAGTGCTGGAGGCCACTGAGGTGTATGTGAAAAATTCATCTCGACTCACTGAACTAATAGATATGCTCCAGTCTGCAAATGTTCAGGGTCTCCAAACCTCAGTTCAGTCTCTTCAGACCACAGTGGACTCATTGAACACTCAGGTAGCTGCTTTGGCTCAGGCCTAGTCTTCTATGGCCTGGAATCTTGGTCCCAGACTGACTGCATTAGAGATATCTCAGGCTAACTTGGACGCAAAGGTCAATGGTATTCAGGAATACACTTAAGAGGTTAAGGCCATGATCACCGAAATTTATCAGGCTTTCAAGGGTCAAGCAGCTCAGTCCCCCTCAGTACCAACACCAACTCTTGCCCTCACTGAAGCTCCGGCAACAGTTGAGGGGGAGAATACTGCTGAAGAAACTCCTCTTCACACTGAGGGGGAGCAAACACCACCAGTCTCTGCAGCTCCAACATCATCATCTGCACCAGTCTCAGCAATACCCATCTCATCTCTACCACCACAAACATCATCAACAACAACACTAACAGTGATTACACCAATAACAACAACAACACCACCCTTGGTTGCATCATCTTCCTCAGGCCAGGACAAAGGAAAAAGCATAATGACAACACCTGAGCCTGAGAAGATTCCCTTTAAGATCGGCAACACCATGTACCTGCTCACACCACAACAGCTAATTGCTCACCTTGCTAAGGAGGAAAGAAAAAAGAAACTTGCTGAAGAAGAAAGAAATAGTAGAGAAGCACTGGTACAAGTAGTTGCCGAAGAAGCTGAGAATGTGGGAATTGATCCAAAGAAGCTTCAAAAGGGTCAGGCAGGACAAAAGTTTAAGGATGCTCAGGCAGCTAAGATGGCAGAAATGAAAAAACAGTTGGAAGAAAAGAACAAAAGATCTGCTGCCATCAGGAAAGCAAGGATTGACGACTACAACTGGTCAATGACAAGCAGATGGCTGCCTGAGAAGATCACTGATGTCAAAATCATTCCTAGGTCCAAACCACTGGCTATGAATGTCTACAGGGGGGATGATAAAAGACACTTCGAGGTTCATGATCCCCTAAAATTCACTGACTTGGGATCAGTGAACTCGATGAACTCAGTCCAATAATTGAAAAGAAGCAGAACAAGGTGGTTAAGGAGCTGATGAAGATGCTCAGCAAAAGATATGAAAGGCTGAGAGATGCACCAACCCAACTTGGAATTCAGCCTACCTTAACTGCACCTCAAGGATCTCAACCACAAGCATCCACTGGCAAAAGGAAGAGAGTTGAGTTCCAGCCTGAAATTAAAGTGCCTGGTCTCGAATGCAACAGGGAACTACCAGAAGGTGTTAAGTTTGTGAACTGTCTAGTGATTGAGAAGCCTGAAAGAGGGCTATTCCACATTGATGTCTATGGAAACCTTGCATTTCAAAGATGGAGTGATATTGATCAGGCTGGTGTAGCTGCAATGTTGAGCTACATACCAGTGGCCTCTCAGATCCAAACCCCAGCAAACATCAGGTTCTGCCAAGACCTGAATGCCAAGATAAGAGACCATCCTGACAAAGAAACACTCATCACCTAGAAAGTCAAGCTTGAAGCATTGAGAATCCATCTGGACTGACATCATTTTGCTTTATCCTTTTGTACTAGTGATAGGAACTATGTAATCTGATCAATAAAAGATGTATGTTTTGTTAATTTACTCAGTGTTCCTTATTGTATTCATTAGTACATTCAGTGTAAGAAGAAGCCATTTGCTCACTTACACTGATCAAACACTTAGGCTATTTGTATATCCAAATAGGGGGAGACTGTTGGGTTCAGTAAATACCCAAACCCCTTAATCTAGGATTTGAATAGAAAATAACCTAAGTGTTTAATCCGTTAAACACTATCAGGTCACTCAGTGCATAGTCTCTCAGTGAGCCATCTTCAGGATACTCAGTATGAGGCGAAGAAGAAGCCTCTCCACTCAGTAAGGCGGAACTTAATGGGTGAAGACTAAGTCAAGAAGAAGATGGTGGATTCAGTGAGTGATGACAATAACTCACTGAATCCCTAAGACTCCTCTCCAACTGTTAACACTGAAGACAAACTGAAGGAAGAGACTGAAGTCTTTGAAGACTGAAGAATGAGCGGGACTAGGCGGGAAAAGTTTACCCAGATAAAACTAAGTCCCCAAATGTTTATCCAGATAAAACTAAGTCCCTATATACTAAAGCCATATCTTCCCATTTATAGTAAGCGACGATACTAAAGGATTCTCTGTTAAGGAAAGAAGCCTCGCCGCCTGACTATAAATAGCAAGATGAACAACAACCGAATATATCAATATTCGTGTTTGCTGTGATCTATGTTTTTGTCTTCTAGGTTAAAGTTAAATATCCATACTTATATAAATAACATAAGAGAATGAGTGAAAAAAAAAGCTTGTGAATTGTAAAAACACACACACACAAGCCATCTTTTCACTCCTCCAAATACAACTTTATCCTTGAGATAGCTCAGTGGGTTCTAAGAGTTGTGCTCAAACTTAGCCTGAGCTTAGAGAGGAGTCACCAACCTTTGTCATTTCAATCCCAAGTACTATTCCGCAAGTACTTGGGTAACGTATTCTTTTGATTTATTTCTAATAAGAATATGATGTTGAAAATTACTTTGTGTGTTTTACTTACTTTAATTTCAGTCATTATTCAATGTTAAATTATTTTAAGTACTTAATTGATTTTAAACGACAGTGAATAGGGAACAACAATGGTTCTTTTCTTTCTTCTAAGAAGTGTAGTGTTGAAGACATTAGTGAAATATGTCTCAAGTGTCAAGACGAAGACATTAGTGAAAGGTGTCGTTCGTCTGTATTGTAAGCATTAGTGAAGGGTGCCTAGAAGTCAAGTCACAAGACATTAGTGAAGGGTGTCTTGAAGATCTAGTTAAAGGCATTAGTGAAAGGTGCCTTAGATGTACATTCGATATGGTGTATTTCGATGTACAAGATAGATTAGCATTGGATCCAAGGATATTGATATCCTTGATGGTGTTGTAATAAGGAGTTGGTCTCATTTGGGATTAGTCGTTGGTGTAGTGTTGGGTAGTAGTTCCTCCATTGTAATGGAACTCGGTATCTAGCCTAGTACCGGATAAAGGGTAGGCGATGTTGTGGCAGGTGTGGTTCACCTTGGTGTGAAAGAACCCGGTGGTTAGCTTAGTACCAGAAAAAGAGTAGACAACGTTGTGAAGGTTTCTCCACCATAAGGAGTCGGTGTCGTGTAGTGATTACAAACTCTCGAGTAGGTGACTCGGGGAGTGGAGTAGGGCAAGGAAGGTGTCCTTGTAGCCGAACCACTATAAATACTCGCGTTGTGGTTTTGTGTTTCTTACTCTTATCTTTTCATTACATATTTATACTTCTATATGGTTGTTTATCCACATCCAACATACATCCAAATAGATTGACATAAGTCGATCTAAATAGTTTAAAACAAGTTTTATTTGACAAAACTATTCAACCCCCCCCCCCCCCCTTCTAGTTTTCCACATTGACTTTTGTAAAAAAGTCAAAATCGACCTTAATATCACAATACCTTTAATAATGAAAACGATTTTTTCTTTGAATTTTTTTTCAGCGATTCTTAATAATTTATCATCCTCTTTATTTTTTTTTTAATTTTTTCAAATTTTCTGGAATTTAAAAAAAAAAAAAAAAAAAAAAAAAAGCTACTGTGATATTTATCCGCACCATCCCTACTTAAAATCCAATCCGCACCCGATCCCTTCCCTATATATATATATATATATATATATATATATATATATATATATATATATATATATATATATATATATATATGATTAATCAGGTTGAGCATTGTTGAATGAAAGTTTTGTTAGTCGCTGTTTGGTTGTTTTATTTTAGTCTCCGTTTTTTTGTGTGGGTGTGTTTATCTGTGTCGAATGAATATTGAAAGTGAGCAGAACTACAGTTTGCTTGTTAAATTTTTAGTTTTCACCTTTATGTTTTTGAACATAATTTTTTTTTGAAGAATTATCTTCTTTAAGTTTTACTTTTTTATATTTAAGACACGTATATTTTTTATACCTATTTTTTTATATATAGTTTCCCCAAAAAAAGATTTTTTTATAGCTTTTGGACAAATAAGAAAATATTTAATCTTTTTAATTAAACAAATCTTAAGATAAATAAATAATTATTAAAAAAATATTACTTAATAAGCAATGATTTAATTTTTTTGAAATGCGAAAGTCACCACTTGAGATTTGTTTTATTAAATAAAAGATTTTCTTAATGCAATACGGAATATATCAAAATGTAACATATCTATCTTGGTAAAGAAAGTACAAAATTTTCTACCGGCTTAAAACTTTGTTATGAAGTCCTGAAGTATTGTTGTTTCCTTATCATAGGTATAAATATTGATAATTGATTTGCACACATTTTAATTTTGATCTAAACATATCAATTACAACATTAGACAGTTGTATCATATTTATATATTTTTTTTATATACTTGTATGTTAATGTGTTAATAAAAAAAAAAGTGTGTAAATCGTGTTCTCATGTCGACATGAAATTAAAAATTTTGAAAAGAAAAGTAACAAAATTATACTCCCTCCGTCTCATAATAATTGTCCACTTTTACTTTTTTTAGTCTTTCTTGTTCAACTTTGACCATTAATATTTTTATTTGTGTTATATAATACTTGATGAAAATTATACCAAATGAAAATACATTTAAAACCCAATCTATTCATATATTTTTCATGAAGTATTATATTACACGAATAAAAATATTTATAGTCAAAATTGAATACAAAAGACTTAAAAAAGTTAAAATGGACAATTATTATTGGACGGAGTAAAACATTCCGATCGAATAATGTATTACAACTATATACATTATCAGTAGGAATAGTTTTACAGAGACGTGATTCCAAATTTCCAATAGTAAAACTATAAACGAGTGTAAAAAAAGTCCACATGGATCTACCCAATTGGTCATGGATGACCCAAACAAACACCTAGAATACAAGCATCAATAATTGATGTCCACATTCTCTTCCTTTCCTTTCCTACTCATACTAATCAATCTCAATCTAACCAACTGGCTTAGCTCAGTTGGCCACCTTGGAGTCCTTAGGGGCTCTTGGGGGAGGGAGGTCTTGAGTTCAAATCCTGCAAGGGGTTTGAATGAGGGATTTTCCTTCAAGGTAGTCCTTTAATGAAGGGGTTTGGGTCTGGTTACCCCAGGTTCGAATCTTGGAAAAGGCAAGGGTTTACCTCTATTAATTGTCGTGCCTTCGGGCGGATTAGTAGGGGGTTTTCCCCCCATCGGGTATTTGAAATAGGCATTTCCGCTTCGAGGGAGCTCTCTAGCGCGGACCCGGTTTAGACAACGTAGTCTAGACCTCCCGCTGTCGAACCGCGACACGAAGCACTTTATAAGAAATTCACCTTTCAAAAAAAAAATCAATCTCAATCTCAATCCTCTCTGTAATCTTGCTGGCACTCCACTCTCTTCTCTTCCTTCTATTTCTATCGCATTTTTACCTTAAACCCTACACAAAACACCATCACCAATCTCAATTCCCAAAAATATAAGAAAAAACCAACCTTAAAAATGCTTATTCTACAATACCCATATCTCACAATTTTCATTTTCATCACACTTTTCGCATTTTCATTAGCTCAAGAGCAAAAAACCATATATGAAATATTGAAAACTAATGGGTTACCAATGGGGCTATTACCTAAAGGTGTAACAAATTTTACCATAGATGATATGGGTCATTTTGAGGTGCATTTAGATCAAGCTTGTAATGCGAAATTTGAGGATGAGCTGCATTATGATAGGAATGTTATTGGGAATATAAGTTTTGGTCAGATCGGTGGGTTGTCTGGTATTTCTGCACAAGATTTGTTTTTGTGGTTTCCTGTTAAGGAAATAAGAGTTGATATACCAAGTTCGGGTTTGATTTATTTTGATGTTGGTGTTGTTTCTAAGCAATTTTCGTTGTCTTCTTTTGAAACACCAAGGGACTGTTTGGCTGCTAGTACTAATCAAGTCATTGAGCAAGCTGTATTTGAGGTAATTTTTTGATAATTTGACTTTTTCTCAAGTCAATTTTTGTTGGTTTGACTTTTTGATATTCTGTGTTTATGTTGTTGATATGAAATCAATTGTGATTCGATTGTTTGTTTTGCTGATTTTGGATATGGGTTTTGGTTTTTTAGTCTGTAGGTTGTTGTTTATGGTTTTTTGGCTACGAGTTGACTTTTTTTTGTGACTTGATGGTATTGGATTTGATGCTATTGAGCTTGATAGATTAACTGTTAATCTGGAATGAATCTTAATTGGGTTGTCATTGTTAGTTGTACTTTGATGTTTATGGACTTTAGGACATGGTTACGATTCCTGGAGTGACATCTTTATGTTCTTGGTGTTATGAATTATATGAGTCTTATGTGATACATTTACTTGTAAAGGATTGATTTGAATTAGTAATATTTACCTAGTGTCTGGGATAAAGTTCTAACCGTTTTTTTATATATGATATGCAGAACTTTTCCCGAAAGTTTGGATTTCAAAAGAAGGATCATCAAGAGGTATTGATGACACTTTTATCAATTTGAAGTATATATTTGGAAGTGGCACAAATTCTCAATCAAGTAATGGGTATATCCATTTCTTGCATCTACGCTTGCTTGATCTTCTGAAAGTCGAAAAATCTGGTGTTGTTCCTTTTCGGTTTTCCTTGTATAGTGTAGATAATGCAAAGTAGTCTCGAATGCCAGCTCTTGTTTATGCAACATTTTCAAAATGGATTGAACTTCAAGAAAACACGATATATAAGCACCACAATAGAAGCAAGTGATAAAGTGACCTTGCTGCCAAGATTCATTAAGATTCAATCCTACAGCTTAGATTCTTTAGAAACACACAAGGAATGCAAGTTCTTATACAGATGGAGCAACGGATTAAATGTTACAAATCAGGTGATGACACGTGTTAATTTTTATGTTGTTAAATTCATTACGAATATGAACATAAAACATCTACTGGCAGATAAATTCTGTTTTTGTAGTCATAAGTTTATTTGATAGAATAAATAAGAAGAACTAAGATACATTCTCGATGCCTTTACCTCATCAATCTTTTACTTCTTTGTTATGTCAATTTTCTTAAACTGCACGCTAGAAGTTACTGTTATTATACCATCTAACTGTAGAAAGAACCTACACAAGTAGATTTACTCAATAGTAGCATATGTTCACTCCGTTAGGTCCAACAAGAATTACTAACTCATAACTAAATTATAGATGTACATCTATTGTATGCATGTAACATCAACATCCATTTATCATATACAAGTATCTAATGCATCGATAGTAGGTTGCTTGTAGATAATGTGGGATGTAGAGTTCGAAAGTAGGTAGATAGTAGATTTAGTCACCTACTTATGTTGGCAAATCAAGTAGGAAAACATCAAGAAATACAATGTCCATAGTAGTTGGTTGGTAGGTCCATCGAACCTTTTAAAGCATTTGAATTGATTTTTAAGAACAGTTTATAAGTTTTTAGTCTTAACTACATATTCAGAACATTAAAGAGTCATAAAGACACATATGACAAATATTCATTAGTATTTAATGGTTAATTAACATCATTATTAGTTGGGTGGTAGGAGCAAATGGCTTAACTTTTGTTGCAATGCATATAGGTATCTACATCATTAAGTAGATGAAGATGCTTGAAGTGTACTTGTTGTATCAATAATGACTTACTTTTGGGTCCAAAAATATACTCCTTGTCTAGGGAATATGAGGAAATGACTCCAAGCTCCATTTTGAGCACCGCTAAGGGTTGTTGTCAAGAACGTCTATTCTAATAAGTAAATTCATAAAATATATTGTTAATAGGAATCGTATTTTGGGAAAGAATTTATCTTGTCAAGGGATTCGTTATGGTTCGCTTTAAGCATGTAATAACTGCATACGTTGTCGATATGTAGGAGCTCCAATAATTGACCTTGCAAGTTACCATTATGCCCTTTCAATGCTATCAATCGAGATTGTAACTGAGATCTGGATTCAGGTTTGGCTGATTTGAAACTTGTTCAAGTTTTAGAGGAACAACTGTATAGATCATCACTTTTTTTCGTATGTACATTACCTGAAGTTGTTGATGGTTGAGCACGCCATATACTATAAAGCCGATGTAACAAATTGTAGATCATAGTCCATGAACATGCTACATTGATTGCATGTTAGTGTAAACTCTTACCTTGTCAACTTATGAAATGCGATTTAAGATATATGCACTTGATACATTGGTGATGGATTACCATCTGTTTAACTTGATAGAAATTTTCTTTGCCAGTATGAACATTTTTTCTTTTTATTCACTTGTTTCCAGTAAATAAAACAAGAGGCACAAAAAGCCAATATTTAACTTGGCTTGATCAAGCTAACGTTGGAATCTTTATCCTTCTTTTTTTGAACTTAAACAGAATCTTTATCCTTCTTGATCAAATTATCAAATTATATGTAAACAAGTTGCCAAGTTGGTTACAAAACTTAATACTAAGGAATCTAGGTGATCCTTTAAAGACAGATAGAAAGGCAACAATCATTTGGGTGTACAATACAATGATCAGGTCATCATGCAATTAGTTACAGAAAACGATTACCCCCGACAAACCCGAAATCCGAAAGTCGGAAAAATATTGAACCGAAACCGAACCGAGAAAACTCGGTTTTTCTCGGTTTTGGTTTTAGTCGGTTTTTTCTCGAACCGAACCAAACCGAACCGACTCGACCGAAACCCGAAACTCGGTAAAATCTAGAACCGAAATAGAACCGAGAAAACTCGGTTTCAGTTCGGTCGGCTTGGTTTTGTCGGTTTGTCGGTTTCGGTTCGGGTTAAACTCGGTTTTGCTCAGCCCTACCTCAAGATATCTCTGTAAAAACTCAATATGACGAACTGAATTATGCAGTTATAACATTTCAGTTATAACAATTTCTTAAATGTCATACGAGATAGTATATATCTAAACTACTTATAAAACATTTAGCATCTTCCCTCTTATTAATTTTTAAAATAGATTTTTAAGTAAATACAAATAAAAAAACATAATTTACAAGTAGATGAAGGACAAATAAAACTAAAAAAACACTATTTAACAAATACAACTAATACATAATTTACTTCGCAACTTCACCAAAATATACAACTATTTAACGATAATGTACAATTTAATTAAGCTTTTAAAACATAAATATGAAATCCAACAGCCCAAAACAAAATAACATTTATTCGTCAGAAAATTTAATCATAAAGTACCCGCTGCTGCATCACACGAGTACCCTGCTATAATACACTAATGAAACATTAGGTAGTAGAACTTTTTTTTTTTTTTTTTTTTTTTTTTTTTTTTTTTTAATGCTTAGAGGGCTTATATTTTTTCACCCTTTAGAGGGCTTACAAATATTAGAGGGCTTATATTTTTTCACCCTTTAGAGAGCTTACAAATATGGAGTAACATTTGATTAAAAAAAAAAAAAAAAACTTTTTGTAAGATTAAGTTTAAAACAAAGCTTCTATCTTACGTAATTTTTTTTTTAAATAAGTTTAATTTATTGTAATTTTGCATGTCAAACATGTTAATAATGTTATTTAAAAAAGATGTTACTAATATTATATTATATTTAAGAGGTAAAAAGATAAGGTTTTTTCATGTTCAGCTTACTAGAAGAAGGTGAGTTTTTTAACGTGTATATAAGTAGTTTCACTAGGTTAATTTGAAAAGCAAATTACCAAAATGAACCATATACACATTGATATTTCGAAACTGAACTTTTTTCCCACACTTTACCAAAGTGACCAAAAAATGTCATTTTCAACCCGTGTGGTGTCTTTGTCTACTTTTTGTATGCATGCAATCCAAAACGAAAGACTCCATTTACTTTCAAAGAAAAATGGACTACTGTGGCACTTTGGGAACTTTATCCTCCTCAGTCTTCCACTTGACATGGTTATTTAATTTTATTGACCAATGACACATTTGTCAACAATTTTTAGTGACTTTCTTATCTTGAATACAATAGTCACTGAACTTTCCATCTTGGCACAGGAAAATATTACGTAGTACTAGAGGAGGCACAATAGGTAAAAGTTGGTTGGGTAACTGGTAAATACTCCGTGCAAACAAGAGCCATCTTCCCACACTTCAAACCTAGCTCACCATCTTACTCACTCACCATCTTCAAGCTTCAAGCTTCAAGCTTCAAAAGCTCACCATCTTCCTCTCCTTAACTCCACACACGCCCAACACACACCATCTTCCTCGCCTAGGACCACGCCTATGACCATCTTCCACGCCTAGGACCATCTTCCACGCCTAGGACCATGCCTAGGACCATCTTGCACGCCCAGGCTCCAGGCTCCACGCCCAAGCCCACCTCCCACGCCCAGGGCCACGCCCAGGGACCACGCCCAGCAAGCACCACGCCCAGGCCACGCCCAGGGCCTCGCAATACACGTGTAGCGTTGGGATTTTATGTTTTAAGAGATCCAACGGATAACATTGGAAGTTCATTTTCGTAAATACCCTGTGCGAGAACCTATTTCGTAAAGTAGCATAGAATATGTTCGTTTAAGAAATTTCGACTAATTTGAAACCGTTTCCAACCTTCTCTGGCCCTCTTGTCAGAAACTAATAACTTCACCACTAGTTCATTTGACGATAGTTAAATGTTGTAGCATGTTAGCGTAAGTATGATACTGTAGCAGTTTTAAACATTGATAATATACAAAACAATAAACAATTTCAGCTTCAGGCGTCTCATAGGTGAATACTTGAGAGTCGAGACACTTTTTATAGCATAAATTATATTGAACAATCGTTCCAAACTTTGTCGATGTGTTTGTTGTGGGACAAACACTACGCCTATAATGGTACCTCAAATATGTCTTCGACTAAATAGAAGTCAGCAACCGCAAGTGAACTTCACTTTTTACACCAACATAATTAAGGGTTCGTTTGGTTTGTAAAGGGTTAAGGAGTTGAATAATGTTTTAAATTAGAGTTCGGTTTGGATTTGGTTTAGATTTAAATATATGCAGAAGAGAGAATAAGATGTATGAGGTAGTATTAAATGAGAAATATAATTAAGATAATAATAATGATAAGAAATCATAACCACAAATATTAGATCATCTATAAAAATAGGAAAATGATTGGGAAGCTTAAAATATGTTGTGTCAATTAGTTATTGGTTTGTGAAGAAGTGGGTCCCCCTGCCGTCTTCAATAGAATGTTGACACATATGTTTAGGTATGTTATTAGGCATATGAGTATGTTATTAGGCATATGAGTTAGTCATCACAATCAATACTCATAAAAATATATGCATCTCCCTATTATTTCTTTTTTTCTTATTTGAAATATGTACCTACAATTCTTTCTCACTCTTCTCATTTAAATAATTCTTCTCACTAGATCCATACTCTAGTATGTATATTATAATAGAAAGTAAGATTTCAATTTATTACTCATTTCATTTTAAAATAATTGTTAGCCGACAAAAAACACACATGTTAAAAAAATATTATCATTATAGCTTTCCTTTTTTATGTTTGCAGAATAACAATTTTACCCTTAAATAATTAATTTAAAATTTATTTAATATTTGTACTAATAACTTTAAGGAGTGGCGGGTCTAGAAATCTTAAACATGTGTGGCACAATTTTTTTTACCGTAATTTAACAAAGTTACCTCGATCGGATTAGAACAAATTATACTTTTGGTCATCACAAACAAGCTCAACAATCTCAACAACAGGCGTCGACAAAAAGAAATTTATTCGTGTAGGGCTCGCCATTTTTGAGTTTTTATGCTTCGGTTATCATTTTTGTGAATTGGATCCCATTCAAACAAACCACACAAATGACTGATAATTAAACATTGTGAGTTTGCTTCTTTTTCCAAATTATCTGGGCTTATTATTTTACTTGGGCATTATAGTTTATATTAGTGAACAATTCCTTTCAGCCAACCGAATGAGTATTTATATGTAACTCAAAAGTAAAATAAATTAACGCATATAGTTTTACAAAAATGTGCACTTCTCATGTCCACTCTATATCTGGCATGTGCCACACGTAGCCAAAGGCTACTTCCGCCCTTGACCTTAAGTGATGGTAATATGATAAACTCGAAACAAATCATATATTCTAGTTTTAGAAGTAAACAATTAATTTGTGACAATCCAAAATAAAAATTTGAACAATAAATTTAAGGCTCATAACATGATAAATAAAAAAATAAAAAATAAAAAATGACAAGAGATCCCACTTGGAGAAAACAAAAATAAATACATGAGTAAAATATATTTCTGCAAAGAGTAAATTCACTTTTACACAACTTTTAAGAAAAAGTTTATCTTCATGTGAGCAAGTTCATATGGTCGGAGAGTTTTGTAGTCTAAATATAAAGTTTAAAGGCATGTTTGTTTTTGGTATATGGAATAAAAGGAATGGAATCATTCAATGATACACTTGTTTGGTTTACAACTATGGATATGAAAAGTTGTTTGTAGCCTCATAGAACCATACCAAGGGTGTAGGATACCTTTCCTTACTCATTCCATGTTAACTTTTATTCCTCCTCACGATTTACAACAATTTTAAAATATTTTGATAATAAGGATCACACGATGTTGGTTGATACGCAAACCTTATTGATCAAACCAAACAACATCAGATATACTCATTGTCGTTGTACCCTATATCTATACTCATACCCATTGTGATTCATAGTAATAAATCAAACGCACCCTAAATCACTTTTTCAAAACCTATGTATTCTAAACAAATATCAAATTTTACTCGCTCTAATCCCTTTAACTCAAAACGCCATAACCAACAACACATAAATGAGTAAATTAATTATACGGTATTCATAGTTTGTTACGTATAATAGATTTAGTTCCTGAACACTTTTTCCTCGGATCCTCTTGTTGTCGTTTTCATCTCTAACGATTTTAGTCCCTAGTGGCTAATGCCGTTAATATTTCATGTAAATATGTGTTTCTCGCATGAGGTTTACTTTTATCTTTTCACATACTCTACCCATTCACACATCTTTTCTCCAAACATCTACACCCATATTTTTTAAATCAATTACGAAACTCTATTTCTACCAAACCAAATATCCATAATAGACATTATTTTCCACATTACAAATCTCTACATCGCGAGCAAATACATTTGCTCGTCACTTCCATTTGCTCGTAACTTTAGAAATAACATGTGGATGCCGAACAAATACATTTGCTCGTCTTTGCTCGTCACTTCA
This sequence comes from Chrysanthemum seticuspe, assembly GCA_019973895.1. NCBI lineage: Eukaryota > Viridiplantae > Streptophyta > Magnoliopsida > Asterales > Asteraceae > Chrysanthemum > Chrysanthemum seticuspe. The sequence goes on along the minus strand of BPTQ01000007.1, from coordinate 211,025,255 downwards.
TAAATACACTCAAATAATGACTTTTACAACAAAGTTTGCTTGCGACGTGGAGATGGAGAGCAAATGGGAACGAAGAGTAAATAAGTTTTGCTTGCTACATATAAAATTTTCAACTAAGTTTGCTTGCCACATGGGAATGGAGAGCAAATGGGGATGGAGAGCAAATAAGTTTGCTTGCCATATATCACAAATTAGGTGAGCAAATGGGAGGGAGAGCAAAAAGTTTTGCTCACTATGTCGTATTTTGTAACCCAAGAATCTAGGTTCGAAATTCTTAAAACACTTTTCATAATGTCCATTCTTGAAATTTCCTCATATTTTTCCTCACTGCACTTTGACTCTTTCTCCTCACTAATTTCTTCCAACTCATCTCTCTAAATTCCGGCCGGCCACCAACCGTCATCAATATCTACATCCCATCACATCTCCCCACACCACTTTATCATTATCACCATCCCCACCATTGTAGCAAATCATACTTTTCCAGGTCTTATTTATCTATTTATCCATTTTGAAAGCTCGCACGATTACTTTTACGTATAATTATTTAATTAAATCGCGTAAAATCGGAAAACATTATTTGTGCACAAACGACGTTGGACTAAGTCTTATCTACTTATTTCTGACGTAATAAATTTTTTACAGGCACATTTTTCCAATTATACATTTACAGTCTAATTTTTTTACGTAACTTACGTAAACACTTACTTTTATACTTCCATGGACACATAAATATTTTCACTACATATCTACACTTACACTAATACACTATAACCAAAATTTTATAAAACTACACACTAATACACCCTAGTCGAACTACTTGGAGCCCAAGTAGTCAAATGGTGCTTTGACTCTCACTAATAGACCTTTAAACCATCATTAGTCACTTTAATCACTAGATTAAGACCCACAAACACCCATACATTTCTTTTCTTTCTGTTAAACCTACACTAGTTACATGTATAAAATAATGTAAAGTGCATATTAGGGTTTCTGTTAGGTCACCATGATATACAAGAATAACAATGATAGAAATGAGATGAGAGAATGATATTTGGTCGATTACTTTCACACAATAGAAATGACAAAGGTTTACTAGCAAGAGTGAAATAACCAACAATAATAAGAGTGTTTACAAGTAGTATTTAAGGAGAGGATGCTTGGGCAGTACTCCTAGATCTTTCTATGTTTGCGTTTGGGCTTTCTCATAGGCCCATGGCTTACTACATAAGCCTAGAGATAATAACTAACATATAAGCCTAATAACTTAGCAACCTATTACATAATAAGTACTGACACTTGATACTAGTTACACGTATTCCCAACAACCTCCCCCTAAAGGTTGGTCATCAAAGGTTGCTTGACGTCTTTCCAACAATCTTTCCCAGTTGAGTAGATGTGCTTTGCTTTATTTGACTTCTTCAGCTTGACATCTCATGTATCTTTGTTCTTCGTTCTTTGTTGTTGTTGTGATCATATGTTGTTGTCTGTCTTTCATCAACGTCTTAGTATCTAGTGTCTTTACGTCTTTCTCCAACATGCTCATACTTCTTTTGACTTTGAATCTCCATACTTGCGTAGTTCTTAAGTCTTTAAACTTTGTATATTCTTTGAAATTGACGTAAAATCATCATGAACTTTGTGTTTCTTTAATCTTACAGTGAGAAACTTTCTTATGTTGGTATGAGCATGTGGAGATGGAATATTGTTGATGATAGTGGTGGTGGTGATGGTCTCTCTTGGAACTCCGGATCTCCACAGTTAGCAATAAAGTTCCCGATGTAAGAGTTTGGATATTTCGTTTGGTACATCCTAGATCGCTGGCGCGTTCTTTGACGAATCTCAGACCGGATGGTCATTGGTAGTCCTCGTACTTAATATCGTTACTCTGTCGCTGGAGTACACCGAAGTATCACTCCACGACTGTAGACCGTTTGAAACCACCACGAACACTAAACGTAACCCACAAGGGATTACCAAAGTGACCTGCTGTCAGGGCTGTTTGATGTTGACCCTGGCAGGAGTTTCCATTCAATCACTGAGGATAACATAAGTAAATCCTCTCATAAATATTCTAGCAGATTGCTAGGATATGCGTAGGACTCTAATATTTACCACTTGTGTTCTTCTTGTTTGAACAACAAGTGTAGAAATGTTTAGTGTTCCTAAGAGATCTTTTGATGAATCTCGTGGCTCTAGACTCGATTTGTGCGTTTTGCTTTTAGTATTCAGAGACTGGAGCGGTGTCTCCAGTTTCAATATCAACACATCTCGTAGTGAGAGGTCGATAGATTATGCAGGGTATCCCGTGAGAATGAAACATGTCCTTTTGAGAGAAGTTGAGTGGCTAGAAGGTTAAGTGCAATGCATCATTGGTTCCATGACGTCTTTGTCTTCAACACCGGTGTCATCTTAGTGACAACCAGTAGCATATGAATTGAACCCGGTTTCTCCCCTAAGTGTTAGTAAGTAAATGATGTCTCCAGCAATCTTGGATAAGTTGTTGGTCTTGATGTAATAGCAGTTGCTTTGACGTCTTCTGACATTCCTCTTTCTTGTGAGAAGAAGTGCCTTGATTCCAACAATCTCCCCAGTGTGAGGATCTTGTTTCTTTTGAAGTTTTCAGCTTTGACGTCTTCGTAATCTTTGTTCTTTGTTCAGGTGTGGATATGGTGATGTTATGTTGTTGTTGTCTGCATCAAGTCTGCTTCGTTACTCAGGTGTCTCCACGTATTTCTCCATCATGCTCACCCACTCTTTGTCGTTGGATTTCAGTATTAATGTAGTTCTCTTATTCTTTAAACTTTGCAGATTCTTTAGCTTTAGTAGAAGAATCATTCTTACTTTTGTGTTGCCTTTCGAGAGAACTTCAAATTGTGTTGTTGTTGGTATGAGCATGTGGAGAATCAGCACGATCATCTCCCAGGAGCATCCATAAGAAGAAAACATAAGGATGGGTTAGTGATAAACACCAATCGATCATTATGGCCGTTTCATAAAGAATTGACCACTACGATTGTTTTTCTGATGAATGTCTTGATTCCATTCACCTTGGTCGGGCGAATCAGCCATACGAATCCCATAAGGGACAGTTGGCATTACATTGAACAAGTTCAAGTAATGACCCACATCTTCAGGACTCGATTCTTAAAAGGAATCTCCTTAGCGGGATTTCCAGGACTTACAAGTTTGAACTTCGAGCGTGTTAACAACATAGTTTGAAAATACATCTCTAATTCTCGCAAAGGCTGTTCCTGAACTGGAGTCCCTCAAGTAGGATAACACGATGTACTGAAGTACACCTACAGTTCAGGTGAGTCACTGACGTACACCGAAGCATCACCTCACGACTGTAGACCGTTTGAGCCAACACTAAGCGTAACCCACTAGGAGTTACCGAAGCAACCTGCTGTCAGGGCTGTTTGATGTTGACCCTGGCAGGAGTTTCCATTCAATCACTGAGGATCACAATTGTGAACCCCTTATAAATGTTCTCGACAGATTGCTAAGATCTTTGTAGGACTCTAGAATTGTATCACTTGCGTCCTTAATGTTTGTCACAATTTTCAATTTCCGGTCATTTTTCAAATTTATATTTCATTAACGTATATATTTCTTATTAAATAAACGCTATCGCGTAAATAATTTTTTTGAACATTTGACCCGACACTTCCAAAAATTATTCCGATATATTTTTATACTCATATTAAGATTATAAAAAAATAATATTATTAGTTTACCCGGTGTTTTAAATTTATTTTGTATATAAATTGTTATATTTATATAATTAGGACGGTTTTCTTAAATACTACACGATAATTATTATTTCACTCAATTTTTGTAAGGAATGTATTTTTATAATTTTTATGACTTCAATATGTTTTATTTGATCCGTTAAAATTTATTTCTAGTTAACGTTACACTAAATAATTAATTACGTGTACCAAATACACACTATACTTAAACTTAAATGTATTTAAATCATCAAAATATAAAATCTTGCCTCATTTTATCACTTGGCCGACCTCCTCCCTATGAGTCACCACAATCTTGATATTTCATACACTAAAAACTGCACCTATGCATTACAAACAAATATCTAATATCAAGTGTTAGTTTTTTTTTTTTTTTTTAGAATACACATACAACACTTTTCAAAAGGTGCAAACATCTAGCAAATCCTTTCTTTTCCTCCATGTGGTTCGGCCAACACTAGAACAAGGGAGAAAACACAAGATTTTTCAAGCTACAATTGATTTACAAACACTAGATCACTTCTAATTAGGTTTTGAAATAAAAACCTAGGAGTAATTAGGAAACCTTGTTCCATAAACCTCATCAAGTTACTAGTAAGCATCTCATGTTCATGTTCATCTTTCATATTTATTTTATGTTCATTTCATCATACTTGATAAAAAGATGCAAGTCATATTGATGTCTATACCACTTTTTATTGTTTTTAAGTGTTATAAATATATATTCATCATCTTATAATTATCCCTTGAAGCATATCATGTTTGATGATGTCTAGGAACCCATGACACCCTAAGAAGGTGTATGGTAGGTTTAGAATAGCTTTGGCGTTGATTTGAAGTGGTTAGAATAAGTTTTACGCGAGAAAAACCCATTTCGACAACAATAAATAGTGGTCTGATCTTAAATGTGAAATCTGGAAAATTTGACAGGTTGTAAAATATTTTGGGCTAGATATTCAGAAAATATACTTTAAAACGAAACCGTGGTCGCTTGAATGGGTTAAAACGGAGTTATAACGAAGAAGTTATGATTTTTCCAAATTTAACGACGAAAAACTATTTTCTGAAAATATATGTGCTGTTGCATGAATTTCGACGGACAAAACGAGGCGTTAGATGTGATCTGTAGGAGCCGACCTACTGAAAATATATTAGTATATGTTAATATGAAACCGTGGATATAAAGAACGTAGAAAACAAGCTTATAACGACCAAGATATACACGTTTGAAACCCGACGAAACTCTATTTATTTTGACAGCTTCTAATAGCAAAATAAACCTAAGTCTAAAAACAGTTTTTGTAATACGTCATGTTGAGAGCCATTTTTCTCATTGATCGAGACCCGTATGGCCAAAAGTTAAATGATACGACTTCTAGACATTGTTGCAAGGTTTTCAAAAACGCCGAGTTTCATCACTAACCCTTAACGTACAATATTTCACGACTAGTTTTACGAGGCCATTTTGGGCATATTTTCAAAGTATGAAAAGTGTCATTTTACGACGAAAACATTATATTTACCAATAAATCACTAAACGATAATCGTAGGAGGTTGTTTCAACGTAAATACTTGTAAAATATTTTATAATATGACGAGATGTCATAAACATATATTTCGACGATAAACTTTATATTTCAAAAGTGTACAAGTGGTATGGATATCATATGAGTTTGCATGCACGACATTGTTTCATGACTTATATTAGAGCACATCATTCATAATAGGTCGCGGTTAGAGAGCTGCGTCTCATTTCTGTGCATCCACTTTGTCATCATAACTATTGCAACAGGTGAGTTCGTAGCCCCACTTTTACTCGTTTTAATTGTTTGATTGAGTGGAAAAGGGATATATGAAGTTCGTTCTGTTCCTCTATGCATCTCTGTGATGGGTAAATCTCCATGAAAAAGGGGCAACTTTCGTGTAGTTTGTAATTGGATGTAACTATTCATATTTTTTCGAGAATAAATCATTCTCTTAATAGATCTCGTCTTGTTCCTCAATCTTCGAAGAATGCGGCGTTGTATTATTGTAAGTTCCCTGTTCCAAACATTTCCTTCAAGTAGACGACAAGTTTTAAATTTGAATGAAGGCATTCCTCCCTCACATGCATTTGCAACAGATTCATACTAAGACCGGTCATGCCCATAGACACGGCCATAAACTCTTCGGGGGAGATACATGCTCAACTTCATGCTTTTACTTTACACTTATATGAACTTAAACTATATTGTTTGATCTATCATGAACTTGTTACTCTTTTGTTTCACTACTTATGCTAGTAAGTAGATTGTTCCCGAATTAAATTGATCATTATGTTATGAACGCTATTATTTGAATCACTTTCTTTGATTTTGAACCCTTCGACATGTAGATTTGAGCTCTTTTAAATTGATTCGGACCCTTTAACATATAAGTGAACACTTTGGACTTGATTTGAACTTTTGACATATAGTTGAACTCTTTTAACCTGTAAAGGACCCTTTTGATATATTTTAAACTTGTTTGACGTGATTTTGAACGTTTCGACTATCTTGAACCTTTTGATATTATTCGAGCTCTTTGACTGTTCTGGACTTTTGAACTCGACTTAAACTCTTGAACTTAATTACGAACTTTTGAATGGAACACTTGAACTTAATTACAAACTTTTGATTGGAACCCTTGAACTTAAACTTATGACTTGTTTGAACTTATTGAACCGTACGTGCTATGACCTTGACCTAAAGTCTCCCTGTTCGGAGCATCACTATAAAGTCTCCCATGTTCGAAGCATCACTATAAAGTCTCCCATGTTCGGAGCATCACTATAAGTCTCCCTTGTTCGGAGCAACCTAAAGCCTCCCAGGTCTGGAGCAGAGCGTCTCACTATGTTACGGAGTGTTCTCGATCTAAAGCCTCCCAGGTCCGGAGCAGAACGTCTCACTATGTTACGGAGCGTTCTCGATCTAAAGTCTCCACTGTTCGGAGCAGTGCAAATTCTCCCATGTTCGGAGTGTTCTTAATTGTATATAATAGTTGTATGATGCACCGTTCGTACATTCGCATTGTTAGTCTCCTATTAGTAGGTAGTATGGATAGCGCTATTAGAGGTCGGCCAACCTCTCGTCCACTATGTTACAGGACGTATATTATTTATTCTAGGGGCTTTGCCTGGCATACATTATTATATACGTGGTGCAATATTGTGAATTATTATGGTAACTTATACTGGACTATTAGACACACTATATTTTGTGCAATGGGTTGTGAACACACAGGTTGCAAGTTTTGTATGGGCGGAACTTGGAACTGAGTGGATTTACAATGCCTTTGCTTTGTGAACTATTATGATAGCGTGCACTTGACTTCTAGATATACTACTTTTGGCAGTGGGTTGTGAACACACAGGTTGCAAGTTTTGTATGGGCGGGACTTGGAACTGAGTGGATTTGCAATGCCTTTGCTTTGTGGACTATTCTATATGACCAAAAACTTTTCCTCTGCTGCATGAACATTCTTTAAAGGCTTTACAATTCAACCAAACTCTATGAACTCACTCAACCATTGTGTTGACACTTTTAGCATGTTTTATCTCAGGTATCTAAGGCATTCACTTCATGGCATGCATGTGGACTTATCATAGAGTCGCGATGACGACGCGTCTCACATATATTTTATGCACTTAACTATCGTTTGATTGTAACAAACTCATTTTGGTATATTGGAAATACTTTGGGACCTATGTTTTGTAAACTCTGATTATTTTACTTAATCAAACAATATTTTCAAAACGACACTTTAGGTCGTTCGATATAACTGTAACTTGATGCTATGACAGTCATCCCCCAGGAATTCCATTCCGCTGCAAAACAAGTAATTTGGGGGTGTGACAATGTTGAACGACAAGTGATGAAATGTCGAGTGTTCCTAAGAGATCTTTTGATTAATCTCGTGGCTCTAGACTCAATAGTGCGCTTTGGTTTTCTTGAGCGGAGACTAGGGAGAGGGTATCCTTCTTCAATACCGGTAATCTCTAAGAGAAAGCCGATAGTTTACGTAGGGTTCCCTGTGAGAATGAAACATGTCCTTTTGAGAGAAGTTGAGTGGCTAGAAGGTTAAGTGCAATGCATCATTGGGTCCATGACGTCTTTGTCTTCAACACCGGTGCCATCTTAGTGACAACCAGTAGCATATGAATTGAACCCGGTTTCTGCCCTAAGTTGAGCATATGGAGGGCTATTTATTTTCACCAATTTCTTTAACTTTTGTTTTTAATTCTTAAACTCCTTCTTTCCCCTTTTCTCATATTCTTCTTTTTTCAATCATATCTAAGGACTTCTAATACTAACTATGGTTTGTCCTTGAGTAGATCTCTTCGGCTCTGGCGGATCATAGGACGTATTTTCCTATCTTTAGTCACCTTATAACTCCATGACTATTCCTATGTTGCCATAAAACCTTTTACTTGAAAATCTCTCAAAGTGTTTATGATTATAAAACATATTTTGTTAACACCATGAGAGTTTTGTATTTTCAGAAATTCTCCCCTCCACATGTGTTTGTATTGTTTTAACTTAAATCTGCACATTGATGGTAGAGTTCGCACTTTTGAAATGATCGACTTCCAATGAACAAGACCGATTCGAGACACACTTACATCACTAGTGAACTAGCTTGAAATTATTACTCGGCCTGGTCAAGTCCAAAGAAAGTTTCTCGGATTGGTACATTCTACTCAGACAAGTCCTTTGCGAGACACGTTTACATCACTAGCTAGGCTAGCTTGAAATTATTACCCGTCCCGGACAAGTCTTTTCGATTACTGACATTTTAACGATCGTCAATCCATGGGTTAAATATGAGTCGAGCTTATTTGAGATTCCACATACTAACACAAACATATTTTTAATCACATTTAGTTTTTCTCCCCCTCAAAAATGGCATATCAATGTTGTTTTTAAAGAAACGTTGATTAAAATATGTCCATTTTGAGGTTTATGGGAAGAATTGAACAAGAACTTTTTATTTTGAACAAAGACATTTCAAATACTCCCCCTCAACAAGTGATAACATCAAATAATTATGATTTTTAAATGTCAATTTCCCCCGATTATGCTCATATTGTATGTTGTTTATATGGATTTATACTCTTATTCCTTTATATTTTGTTTCCAGGTAATATATGAGCATAGGAGCTAAGAGACACGGTTTTGAAAATATAGTTAATGATTTATACCTTAGTATGCTTTTATGGAAGAAGCTACGACGTAACTGATAACGCTACACGCGTCGTTCGGGGTCAAAGAACTTCCTTTTCGTCGAGCAAGTTTTTCAACACCCTAGGCAGTGAACCTAATCGTTGTAGTGTAGTATTAGGGTAAGCCATGGGAATTGATATCGTTCTCTAGGGGAATAGGAATGCTAGTGAGAAGTTACTATGCTAAGGTTGGGGTTGAGGAAGATTATTTTTTATCTTTTTATGTGTTTTAGGAAATGGAAAGGTACGAATCTCGGGGCATTAGATTTGGGGGTTGGTATTTCTACCGATTACTCTATTCGTCTAATTATCTAATCTAAGGTGTATGTAGTCTATGTCTAATTATTGTGTGCTCGTATGATGATTTAAAGATGTGTTTACTTAGGTTTTATTACTCCTTAATTATCTCCTATTGATGGTTGAATTGTCACGTCCTTATTCTTAATCGCGTTGTGTGTCTAAAGTCATAGGGTATGCGTTTATCCCTAACTCTTTGAAACTACCAAAGGTTATCGCCTAGAAAATCTCTAGGATTTATAAACTTAACACTAAGGTACTCTTCGGATGGTTTAGCCTACAATGACTCTAGGTACTATAAGCTAAGGTTCAACAAAGATTAATCAAGCATTAACTACACAACGGATGACCTATCGCAATACTAGATCATTAACAATTAAGATAAGAGACAACCAATCAATATTCAATAATTAAGTTTCATATTCCCTAAGCAAACACACAAGTAAATTAGCCGGACATGGGAAACATGCAAGCATACACACAAGTAATTGAAGACATAATTGAATTAATGAAGTAAAACACTTATCTTGATGTAAGATAGGGTATGGAACCCTAAAATACTGTACAAGACAACCTTGGTTCGGTTTAGGTTTTTACTCCAAAAGACTACACTCTGAAAACTGAAAAATTCGGATTCTATATATAAGATTACAAATGCGACGGCGTCACCTTATGATTTGTGACGCCATCGGTTCGCCGTTATTAGGGTTTCGTCTTGGCCACGTTAGTCTTGCGACGGCGTCACCTTATGCTTGTGACGCCGTCCCCTTCAGTCTCTGACGTCGTCTGGATCAAATCTAGGCCGTCTGAGTTGCGACAACCTACTCTTTTAAAACCTGAAGCCGTCACTTGAAAATAAGCAATTTGGCTACTGAGCCGTCACAAAAATGGTCCGACGGCGTCACTGTTTTGTGCCTGACACCGTCACCTTCAGTTCCAGCAGCCTGAGAGTCTCGATTCTTGACTTTGGCCATTTTCTTTGTATATTCGCGCCTTTTCATCCGAATAAGTGTCATTCCAGCATTTTGCCTTCAAGATACCTAAAAAGTGAAAAGGAACGATATTAAGTAATAACGAATACAAAAGTGATCAAATAAGGGCTTAAACGACCCCTAAAAAAGGTACATTTTAAAACCTTATCAAATATCCCTACACTTGGTATTTGCTTGTCCTCAAGCAAATGTGCTTTTAGCCAATTAATTTATAAGTTATGGGTCATGATGCATTGGTTTAGAACAATCCACAACGCATATAAGCCCCGCAAAAGTCATAACAAGCACGGAAAATACATACTAGCACCTCACATGGGGTGTTTGGATACTCACATCTCTCGGGTGTATATGAAATATAACAAGTTGGAAATGGAAGATAAACACTCATTAACCGGTCCTAGTACATAGATTACAATAGGCTTGAGACTAGATCAAACCTCCATCGCTTTGGCGTAAGCACCTAGGAAAGACTATCAAAGAGGTCTTTTAAAGGGTTGTAATGTTAGGCTTACGGTAGGTAAACAAAGGGTTTGGTGGGATAGGCTATTTAGTGGTGGCAAGTCAAAAATCTTTATGTTACAAGCATGCGAAGAATGGCGTTGCTAAGCCAAGACTCGACACTCTAGACTCTAGATAACTGAAACAAACAAACATAAATTTAAAGATAGATGTAGGATGGTAGCCCGTATTTTTTTTTCAATACTCTATTTTTTTCTTTTTCTCTTTTTTCTATTTTTTTTTCATACACTTTTACTCTACCATCCTCTACGATAATATCAAAATGATAGGGATTTATAGGCACATCCCTACACTTGAGTTTTTATTACTCTAACACTAATATGACCCGAATTGAAAAGATCAAAACACTTGGAGTACATTATTATGCAAACAAAAGGAATTTGAATTTAACGTTCCCTTCCCGTCATTTCACAAACTTTAACTTTTCCCATGAGTCCCAATCGTCCCAAAACTGTGTACAAAGGATATGACTCGACTTAGCAACTTATGCAAGCAACTAGATAATTGAACTAAGGGTTTAGTGTGATAACAATAATGCACTAAAAGTGAGTGCATACAAGGTAGGCTAAGGCGATTTGGGTGTACATTTGGGGGTGGGGTGTAAATAATGCTCTTCATTGATATTCCGGAAAACCGAAACATCACGAGAACCGCGAAAAGGATAGGCTTTGAGGGGTTAACTAGGGGTATCGTGTAATAAAGATGAGTACAACGCAAAGGTGTGGGGGAATTACTCAACCGATGTGGAAGAAGTAATTATATTACGGGTATCAAACAAGGGTTATCCTAATGCCTCTTATCATTTAGTTATTCCTAACTACACAAGTGTAGTCTTACTAGCGATCTCGGGATGAATCACAAAACAAGTTCTAGAATCTATTATACTACCGGTTCACACTCTAAGCATTAAAGATGAATGCTTCAATTCCTACTAATCTAAGGGTGATTCTCACATTTTGGGTGGAATTTAAGTGGTAAAGGGTTTTTGTGCTAGTCATATAACTTCCTATCCATGAGACGCTTTTGTTAAGACTAATGGCCCACTCCTATATGTCATGAAAAATTTTAAATTTGGTGCCAAAATTACCCTAACTGACATTTTCTCATGGTTTATTACACAAATGCAATTGGACAAAGAAAATAATCAAGGATAAGCATAGTTTCAAAGTTCCCGTTTTATTTTCCCTCCCTACACTTAAACTGAACATTTTCCCCAATGTTCCCCGAAAGTATCAAAGTTATGATAATGGAAGGTAATAAAAGATGAAAGAAACTAGTACTTCCCTGATTAGCTCGGTAGGATCCGTGTAAAGTGGTGGTTACATCTTTCTTTAAGAAGAATGTTTGCGTGAAAAACTCCTTCTCATCTTATGTATCTTCTTCTTGGTAAATTAAACCTGCACACTTGAAGAAAACAAACGAAACCTTCGCGTAGAATCGGCGGTAATAATATATATATGACTCTACAAAACTAGGATATAATGCTTGTGGAATGGATGTTTACAGAATTTCTGGAAAATTAAGACCTGGAAAATTCCAAAAAATTATAAGTAGCTTAGAAAACGAGAAAAAGTAATCAGTTGTTTTTGCTCCTTCCTGACGCCGTCAGGTTATCCTGACAAAAACTGGTCTGCGATTTTCTGGAAAAAATTCTGGAAAATTTACATCTTTAGAATCTGGAAAACTTTCCTGCAAAACATCCATTATGACTCGATACAAGCATTTGACTCGAACAAACACACATGTATATCTTTTAATTAATTGTAATTCTCATGTTTACGTTTCTTTTGAAAATGTGTGTAATCCTCCCTACACTTATCCTTTATGTAAAATACCTTTATATGTAATTAAGACGAGGTTAAAGACAAAATAAAGCATTTTTACAAATTTAAACATGAGAATAAACAATCAATAGAAGATACACGACACAAACAAGCAAACAATTAAGCATGGGTTGCCTCCCACGAAGCGCTTTTCTTTATTTATGAGTCTTGTAGCTAGACTCGTAGTCGTGCCCCTACGTGGTCTCGTTTTGCATTCTTAATGAGAATTCTATCATGTTGACAAAATTTTCATCGACTCTATACCTAGGCCCTAGGGTCAAGCAATTCCTATAGTACATTCTCCTTTTCTCCCACATGAAAGGCATACCTTTTTCAACATCGTCTTCGCTTTTCTCCTCAAAAGCTCTAATGTTGTCTCGCTCATAAATGGACCAAGAGCCATATCCACTCATCTTCCAAGGCATCCTATAAGTGATCTCATCGTTCCCATTTACAAATATAACTCTTCCCACAAAATTGCAAATCCCACCTGGATACTTAGGGTCTCTCCTAATCTTAAGTCGTTCATTCATGATGTCATTGTAAACGGCTGATGACATCACATTAATGGGAGATTCTGTATCTATATAAGCATGCTCAACATTCCTATAGCCAATCATACAAGGGATTTTGATGTTCCAAGGATTTCCTCTCCTAATCTTTGGACATATCCTAATGATGGGTGATCGAGGATTGTTAACTATGTATTGGTGGTATGGAACTTCTTCCTTAGTGGGGTGAAGATTGAAGTAAGCACTATCTTCCTCATTCTCATTTATCCTATGCAATCCTTTCGGCTCATCGATTTCACCAATGATTTGGTTATGAAGAAAGTTGAAGGAATGATGGTCAAGTGGTTGGCTTGGAGTAGGTGGGCAAAACTTAGCAAGAAAACGGGTGGTGAGATCTTCCCAACTTGAAATAGATCCCGTGGGAAGACGCCAAAGCCATTTACTAGCTTGTTTCCGTAGAGAGAATTAGAAGAGACGCAAGCGCGTGGTCTTCCGAGTAGTAGCATCGAGGTCGACGGAATCGATAATTTTAAGAAAATTCTTAAGATGCTGATTAGGATCTTTGGAACGAAGTCCATGGAATGCACATCCATTTTGCACCAACCGGATGGTGTCGGATCGCAGGGCCGTAGTTTGGGCTTGGTCGGGAAGCTCAATGGTGTTCCTATAGCCTAGGTGGCTTGGTCTCGAGTATTCACCATAGTACGGCCTCTTGGCGGGTCATTTGGTGGTATGTTGATGAATGGTGGTTGGTTATCACCTTCCATGATGAAAAGTGATGAGGTTACGAACAAAGGTCACGAAGAAGGGGGATAGACTACGAGGAAGCTAAAATGGGAAAAAAATTTACTTGATAGGAATAAAGCAAGGAAACCTAAACGAGGTGGACTCCTAACTAGCTATTCTATTACCCGGCAGCGGCGCCAAAAACTTGATAACACTACACGCATCGTTCGGGGTCAAAGGAACTTCCTTTTCATCGAGCAAGGTTTTCAATACCCTAGGCAGTGAACCTAATCGTCGTAGTGTAGTATTAAGGTAAGCCACAGGAATTGATATCGTTCTCTAGGGGAATAGGAATGCTAGTGAGAAGTTACTATGCTAAGGTTGGGGTTGAGGAAGATTATTTTTTATCTTTTTATGTGTTTTAGGAAATGGAAAGGTACGAATCTCGGGGCATTGGATTTGGGGGTTGGTATTTCTACCGATTACTCTATTCGTCTAATTATCTAATCTAAGGTGTATGTAGTCTATGTCTAATTATTGTGTGCTCGTATGATGATTTAAAGATGTGTTTACTTAGGTTTTATTACTCCTTAATTATCTCCTATTGATGGTTGAATTGTCACGTCCTTATTCTTAACCGCGTTGTGTGTCTAAAGTCGTAGGGTATGCGTTTATCCCTAACTCTTTGAAACTACCAAAGGTTATCGCCTACAAAATCTCTAGGATTTATAAACTTAATACTAAGGTACTCTTCGGATGGTTTAGCCTACAATGACTCTAGGTACTATAAGCTAAGGTTCAACAAAGATTAATAAAGCATTAACTACACAACGGATGACCTATCGCAATACTACATCATTAACAATTAAGATAAGAGACAACCAATCAATATTCAATAATTAGGTTTCATATTCCCTAAGCAAACACACAAGTAAATTAGCCGGACATGGGAAACATGCAAGCATACACACAAGTAATTGAAGACATAATTGAATTAATGAAGTAAAACACTTATCTTGATGTAAGATAGGGTATCGAACCCTAAAATACTGTACAAGACAGCCTTGGTTCGGTTTAGGTTTTTACTCCAAAAGACTACACTCTGAAAACTGAAAAATTCGGATTCTATATATAAGATTACAAATGCGATGGCGTCACCTTATGATTTGTGACGCCATCGGTTCGCCGTCATTAGGGTTTCGTCTTGGCCACGTTAGTCTTGCGACGGCGTCACCTTATGCTTGTGACGCCGTCCCCTTCAGTCTCTGACGTCGTCTGGATCAAATCTAGGCCGTCTGAGTTGCGACAACCTACTCTTTTAAAACCTGAAGCCGTCACTTGAAAATAAGCAATTTGGCTACTGAGCCGTCACAAAAATTTTCCGACGGCGTCACTGTTTTGTGCCTGACGCCGTCACCTTCAGTTCCAGCAGCCTGAGTGTCTCGATTCTTGACTTTCGCCATTTTCTTTGTATATTCGTGCCTTTTCGTCCGAATAAGTATCATTCAAGCATTTTGCCTTCAAGATACCTAAAAAGTGAAAAGGAACGATATTAAGTAATAACGGATACAAAAGTGATCAAATAAGGGCTTAAACGACCCCTAAAAAAGGTACATTTTAAAACCTTATCAAATATCCCTACACTTGGTATTTGCTTGTCCTCAAGCAAATGTACTTTTAGCCAATTAATTTATAAGTTAGGGGTCATGATGCATTGGTTTAGAACAATCCACAACACATATAAGCCCCGCAAAATTCATAACAAGCACGGAAAATACATACTAGCACCTCACATGGGGTGTTTGGATACTCACATCTCTCGGGTGTATATGAAATATAACAAGTTGGAAATGGAAGATAAACACTCATAAACCGGTCCTAGTACATAGATTACCATAGGCTTGAGACTAGATCAAACCTCCATCGCTTTGGCGTAAGCACCTTGGAAAGACTATCAAAGAGGTCTTTTAAAGGGTTGTAATGTTAGGCTTACGGTAGGGAAACAAAGGGTTTGGTGGGATAGGCTATTTAGTGGTGGCAAGTCAAAAATCTTTATGTTACAAGCATGCGAAGAATGGCATTGCTAAGCCAAGACTCGACACTCTAGACTCTAGATAACTGAAACAAACAAACATAAATTTAAAGATAGATGTAGGATGGTAGCCCGTATTTTTTTTTTCAATACTCTATTTTTTTTTCTTTTTCTCTTTTTTCTATTTTTTTTCATACACATTTACTCTACCATCCTCTACGATAATATCAAAATGATAGGGATTTATAGGCACATCCCTACACTTGAGTTTTTATTACTCTAACACTAATATGACCTGAATTGAAAAGATCAAAACACTTGGAGTACATTATTATACAAATAAAAGGAATTTGAATTTAACGGTCCCTTCCCGTCATTTCACAAACTTTAACTTTTCCCATGAGTCCCAATCGTCCCAAAACAAAGGATATGACTCGACTTAGCAACTTATGCAAGCAACTAGATAATTGAACTAAGGGTTTAGTGTGATAACAATAATGCACTAAAAGTGAGTGCATACAAGGTAGGCTAAGGCGATTTGGGTGTACATTTGGGGGTGGGGTGTAAACAATGCTCTTCATTGATATTCCGGAAAACCGAAACATCACGAGAACCGCGAAATGGATAGGCTTTGAGGGGTTAATTAGGGGTATCGTGTACTAAGGATGAGTACAATGCAAAGGTGTGGGGGAATTACTCAACCGATGTGGAAGAAGTAATTATATTACGGTTAACAAACAAGGGTTATCCTAATGCCTCTTATCATTTAGTTATTCCTAACTACACAAGTGTAGTCTTACTAGCGATCTCGGGATGAATCACAAAACAAGTTCTATAATCTATTATACTACCGGTTCACACTCTAAGCATTAAAGATGAATGCTTCAATTCCTACTAATCTAAGGGTGATTCTCACATTTTGGGTGGAATTTAAGTGGTAAAGGGTTTTTGTGCTAGTCATATAACTTCCTATCCATGAGACACTTTTGTTAAGACTAATGGCCCACTCCTATATGTCATGAAATATTTTAAATTTGGTGCCAAAATTACCCTAACTGACATTTTCTCATGGTTTATTACACAAATGCAATTGGACAAAGAAAATAATCAAGGATAAGCATAGTTTCAAAGTTCCCGTTTTATTTTCCCTCCCTACACTTAAACTGAACATTGTCCCCAATGTTCCCCGAAAGTATCAAAGTTATGATAATGGAAGGTAATAAAAGATGAAAGAAACTAGTACTCACCTGATTAGCTCGGTGGGATCCGTGTAAAGTGGTGGTTACATCTTTCTTCAAAAAGAATGTTTGCGTGAAAAACTCCTTCTCATCTTATGTATCTTCTTCTTGGTAAATTAAACCTGCACACTTGAAGAAAACAAACGAAACCTTCGCGTAGAATCGGCGGTAATAATATATATATGACACTACTAAACTAGGATATAATGCTTGTGGAATGGATGTTTACAGAATTTCTGGAAAATTAAGACCTGTAAAATTCCAAAAAATTATAAGTAGCTCAGAAAACGGGAAAAAGTAATCAGTTTTTTTTGCTCCTTCCTGACGCCGTCAGGTTATCCTGACAAAAATTGGTCTGCGATTTTCTGGAAAAAATTCTGGAAAATTTACATCTTTAGAATCTGGAAAAATTTCCTGCAAAAAATCCATTATGACTCGATACAAGCATTTGACTCGAACACACACATGTATATCTTTTAATTAATTGTAATTCTCATGTTTACGTTTCTTTTGAAAATGTGTGTAATCCTCCCTACACTTATCCTTTATGTAAAATACCTTTATATGTAATTAAGACGAGGTTAACGACAAAATAAAGCATTTTTAAAAATTTAAACATGAGAATAAACAATCAATAGAAGATACACGACACAAACAAGCAAACAAATAAGCATGGGTTGCCTCCCACGAAGCGCTTTTCTTTATTTATGAGTCTTGTAGCTAGACTCGTAGTCGTGCCCCTACGTGGTCTCGTTTTGCATTCTTAATGAGAATTCTATCATGTTGACAAAATTTTCATCGACTCTATACCTAGGCCCTAGGGTCAAGCAATCCCTATAGTACAGTCTCCTTTTCTCCTACATTAAAGGCATACCTTTTTCAACATCGTCTTCGCTTTTCTCCTCAAAAGCTCTAATGTTGTCTCGCTCATAAATGGACCAAGAGCCATATCCACTCATCTTCCAAGGCATCCTATAAGTGATCTCATCGTTCCCATTGTCACAATTCTCAAATTCCGGTCATTCCTCATATTCCATATTCATCATTTCATAACAGTTCATTCATGACTTTTGCATTTCACATTAAACGCGTAAATTTTATATTATATAAACGTTATCGCGTGAGTTATTATTTTGAAAATTTAATCCGATACTTCCAAAAAATTGATCCCAATATATTTTTATACTTATATTTAGTTTATAAAAACAATATTTTGAGTTTACCTAGTGTTTTAAATTTATTTTGTATATAAATTGTTAAATTTATATTATTACGACGTTTTTCTTAAAAACTACACGATAATTATTATATCACTCAAATTTCACAAGGAATGTATTTTTACAATTTTTATAATCTCATTATACTTTATTTTGATCTATTAAAAATTTATTTTACCTAAAAATTACCTTAAATACACTAATGTATCTACAATTTTACAAAGTTACCTTTACTTATACTTTTTACTACACTTTTTAACAATTACACAAGCATATACAAATTAAAAAAAAAAAAAAATATATACATATGGGAACATCCTCCCCAAAATCCGGCCATGGGGGGGGGATGAATCAAAGAGTTGTTGATTTTTTCATTAACTACTTACACACTCCAAATAATTCACACAACCTCATAATTCAAGTTCAAGAAAAGATATTTTCTCTCTTCCTTTCCTTCTCTCTAAACCGGCCATAAACACAAGGAGAAGAAGAAACCAAAAATTTTTACAAGATCAAGTTAAAAACAATCTAGTAACACTCTTATTCAAGGTTTTGAAATAAAAACCTAGGGTGTTTAGGTTAATCCTTGGTTCTAATCACCTCATCATATCACTTGTAAGCATCTCATATCTATTTTCATCTTACATATTCATTTTATACTCATCTCATCATTTTTGAGCAAAAACATGCAAGACTTGTGTTGTTTATACCATTTTTACCATTTATTTTTAGAGTTTAATATATATAGTCATCCTATAATTATTCCCTTGTTAGTTATTGGTCTTGATGATGTTTAGGAACCCATGACACCCTAAGAAGGTGTATGGTAGGATTAGATTAGCTTTGGAGTTGATTTGAAGGGATTAGAATAGGTTTAGTACGAGAAAAACTATTTTCGATAATTATTAAAAGTGGTCTGTCCTTATTTTGATTTTCTGGAAAATCCGACAGTAGGCACGAAATTTTGACCTTGATATTTAGAAAATATACTTTAAAACGAATCCGTGGCCGCTTGAACGGATTAAAACGGAGTTATAACGAAGAAGTTATGGATTTTACAAGTTTGACGACGATATATATTTTTTTCTGAAATTTCAGCAACATGTTTTTGTTTTATTCGAGTCAAAAACGAGTCCTAAGCTTTACAAATTATTTCGACTTATCAAATATATATTAGTACACTTTGATACGAAGCTAAGGACATATAATACGTAGAAAACGGATTTGAAACGACTAAGATATGCACGTTTTCATAAAATTGCCGTAACTATTATTTTTAGAAAAACTATATTATTTTTACGAGATAAGTGTTACGGTAACTAAAATGACCATGTTGACGGCTGTTTTTAACTATGATGTAGAACTTTTTGAAATGAAATGTCTTCTAGTAAAATCAAGATCACCGAGCATATTTTTCAAAACGACCAACCGTTTGTATAGCGGAGTTTTAATAAATTATTTACGGATGCTTAAACTTGGCCGAAACTCATTTTTACACAACAAGTAGGCAAAATCACCATCTTTAACCCTTATTATCTTTATGTTCGAGACCTTTATGTCGAAAACTCCTGAACTGAAACTTTTAGATGTTGATACAAGCTTTCCAAAACCGTCGAGTTCGTTTCCTAACGATCGACGTACACTATTTTACGACTAGTTTTTCAAAGCCATTTTTGTCACTTTCATGAAATTTCCGACGACATTATTTTACGACGAAAAGTGATAATTTCGCTATAAATCATTACGAAACTATTGTAGGATGACATTTTGACGTAAACACTTGTAAAGTAATTTAAGAATGGTCAAGACGTCAAAAGGGTATTTTTCGACGATAAGTATTATTTTCAAAACTCGCAAATGGTATAAATAACATACGAAATGCATGCATAACATAACATCATAACTCATTACATATCATAACATTCATTCTAGGTCGCGGATAGTTTCCGAGTCTCACATTCGTGCACTTCATTTTGTTAGCATATCCATCATACCAGGTGAGTTCATACCCCACTTTTACTCGTTTAAATTCTTACAAACTATTTGGGGGAGATACATGCTTAAATACTTGTTTTACTCTTGCGAATACTCAAACCATTTATACAATTGTGTTACAATATACTTCTTATACACTTTGGACATTACGTGTGGTTTATTGCGATATGTGCCTTAATGTGCTAAACTAGTTTTCAATTATGCATCAACATACAAACTTTAGCAACTGGTTAACTCCTGCGGGAGCCGGTGGAGAGGTATTGATAGTACTATCGGGCTGACGCCCCCACCCTTGGTCCATGATGACGTGACCTGGGGTGAATATAATCTGTTATTCAATGAAACATTACAAACAAGTTAGACTCGTCAAGAGGTTCAGTTGGCTGTGATTCCTTGCATTAAGTACATGTATATATCGTATGCACCTATGTCCCACTTACAAACAAGATTGACAATTCTATATTTTGGCAATGGGTTGTAAACACACAGGTTGCAAGTTTTGTATGGGCGGAACTTGGAACTGAGTGGATTTACAATGCCTTTGCTGCATAAACAATTTTTGAAAGGCTTTACATTTCAACACAAACTTATGAACTCACCAACCATTGTGTTGACACTTTTTAACATGTTTATCTCAGGTCTTAAGGTGATAGCATTCATGGAGCTTTTGGGTCGCATGGCATACATTGGAGTCTTGTGCTTTTAACAATTACCATTCGACATGTTTTGTAAACTCTTTGTGTATTATCAAACTTTGGGATTTCTTGCTTGTAAACTTTAACTTATTTATCGAATGGTAAACTTTTCAAAACGTCTCATTATAGAGGTCGTTTTCTGTATCCATACTTTGTGCTATGACGTTATACCCCAATGACACTATCGTTCCGCTGCGATATTTTGGGGGTGTGACACCCATTTACAAATATAACTCTTCCCTCAGATTTGTTATAGCTTAGTCGAGATTTCTCAACAAACGGTTTTCCTAGAACAACATGGGACAAATTATAGTCAATGACGCACCCTACATCTTCTAGGACCACAAAATCAACTAGGTAGGTGAAATTTCCTATAAAGACGTATACATCCTGGACTCTTCCTACAAAAATGCAAATCCCACCTGGATACTTAGGGTCTCTCCTAATCTTAAGTCGTTCATTCATGATGTCATTGTAAACGGCTGATGACATCACATTAATGGGAGATTCTGTATCTATATAAGCATGCTCAACATTCCTATAGCCAATCATACAAGGGATTTTGATGTTCCAAGGATTTCCTCTCCTAATCTTTGGACATATCCTAATGATGGGTGATCGAGGATTGTTAACTATGTATTGGTGGTATGCAACTTCTTCCTTAGTGGGGTAAAGATTGAAGTAAGCACTATCTTCCTCATTCTCATTTATCCTATGCAATCCTTTCGGCTCATCGATTTCACCAATGATTTGGTTATGAAGAAAGTTGAAGGAATGATGGTCAAGTGGTTGGCTTGGAGTAGGTGGGCAAAACTTAGCAAGAAAACGGGTGGTGAGATCTTCCCAACTTGAAATAGATCCCGTGGGAAGACGCCAAAGCCATTTACTAGCTTGTTTCTGTAGAGAGAATTGGAAGAGACGCAAGCGCGTAGTCTTCCGAGTAGTAGCATCGAGGTCGACGGAATCGACAATTTTAAGGAAATTCTTAAGATGCTGATTAGGATCTTTGGAACGAAGTCCATGGAATGCACATCCGTTTTGCACCAACCGGATGGTGTCGGATCGCAGGGCCGTAGGTTGGGATTGGTCGGGAAGCTCAATGGTGTTCCTATAGCCTAGGTGGCTTGGTCTCGAGTATTCACCAATAGTACGGCCTCTTGGCGGGTCATTTGGTGGTAGGTTGATGAATGGTGGTTGGTTATCACCTTCCATGATGAAAAGTGATGAGGTTACGAACAAAGGTCACGAAGAAGGGGGATAGACTACGAGGAAGCTAAAATGGGAAAAAAATTTACTTGATAGGAATCAAGCAAGGAAACCTAAACGAGGTGGACTCCTAATTAGCTATTCTATTCCCCGGCAGCGGCGCCAAAAACTTGATAACACTACACGCATCGTTCGGGGTCAAAGGAACTTCCTTTTCGTCGAGCAAGTTTTTCAATACCCTAGGCAGTGAACCTAATCGTCGTAGTGTAGTATTAGGGTAAGCCACGGGAATTGATATCGTTCTCTAGGGGAATAGGAATGCTAGTGAGAAGTTACTATGCTAAGGTTGGGGTTGAGGAAGATTATTTTTTATCTTTTTATGTGTTTTAGGAAATGGAAAGGTACGAATCTCGGGGCATTGGATTTGGGGGTTGGTATTTCTACCGATTACTCTATTCATCTAATTATCTAATCTAAGGTGTATGTAGTCTATGTCTAATTATTGTGTGCTCGTATGATGATTTAAAGATGTGTTTACTTAGGTTTTATTACTCCTTAATTATCTCCTATTGATGGTTGAATTGTCACGTCCTTATTCTTAATCGCGTTGTGTGTCTAAAGTCGTAGGGTATGCGTTTATCCCTAACTCTTTGAAACTACCAAAGGTTATCGCCTACAAAATCTCTAGGATTTATAAACTTAACACTAAGGTACTCTTCGGATGGTTTAGCCTACAATGACTCTAGGTACTATAAGCTAAGGTTCAACAAAGATTAATCAAGCATTAACTACACAACGGATGACCTATCGCAATACTAGATCATTAACAATTAAGATAAGAGACAACCAATCAATATTCAATAATTAAGTTTCATATTCCCTAAGCAAACACACAAGTAAATTAGCCGGACATGGGAAACATGCAAGCATACACACAAGTAATTGAAGACATAATTGAATTAATGAAGTAAAACACTTATCTTGATGTAAGATAGGGTATCGAACCCTAAAATACTGTACAAGACAGCCTTGGTTCGGTTTAGGTTTTTACTCCAAAAGACTACACTCTGAAAACTGAAAAATTCGGATTCAATATATAAGATTACAAATGCGATGGCGTCACCTTATGATTTGTGACGCCATCGGTTCGCTGTCATTAGGGTTTCGTCTTGGCCACGTTAGTCTTGCGACGGCGTCACCTTATGCTTGTGACGCCGTCCCCTTCAGTCTCTGACGTCGTCTGGATCAAATCTAGGCCGTCTGAGTTGCGACAACCTACTCTTTTAAAACCTGAAGCCGTCACTTGAAAATAAGCAATTTGGCTACTGAGCCGTCACAAAAATTTTCCGACGGCGTCACTGTTTTGTGCCTGACGCCGTCACCTTCAGTTCCAGCAGCCTGAGTGTCTCGATTCTTGACTTTCGCCATTTTCTTTGTATATTCGTGCCTTTTCGTCCGAATAAGTATCATTCAAGCATTTTGCCTTCAAGATACCTAAAAAGTGAAAAGGAACGATATTAAGTAATAACGGATACAAAAGTGATCAAATAAGGGCTTAAACGACCCCTCAAAAAGGTACATTTTAAAACCTTATCAGTAACTCTCACTCTCAATTACGCCGTAGCTAGGATTACGTTTATGATGACCAAGTCAACAGTAGTTATGGCGTAGCTATCAACTCAAGTTACGCCGTAACCATCTAGGTCATGTGGAATTTCGCGCATCCATCAGTTATGCGTAACCTCCAGAATGAGTTACGACGTAACTAGTACAACGAGAGTTCTGATGGGTTCTCTAAAGATTACGACGTAGTCGTTTATTGAGTTTACGACGGAGATTACAGAATTATGGCGTAACTATTCTTAAGTTACGCCATAATCATCACAACGAGACTTGATATTTGAAGATACTTAAGTTACGACGTAACCACATTATTAGGTTATGCCGTAACTCTTATCGGGCCTATAAATACAAGCCCTAAATTTTGCATTTTTCATCATTTACTCACCACACAAAGGCAGAGAACGTGAAGAGGGTTTCAAAGGTAGATCATACTTAGCACACAGAGCTATTTCCAAAGGAGAAATCACACCATATCATCGATAAGCTTTAGCGATTTCTATTTCATTACACTTTAATTCATGTCTTCATTCATTATGTTAAACATTGAATTGATTGTGTGTTTTAATATGATCGGCTAAGCACCTTTGGTGCTAGCCTAGTTATGATTTCTTGATTGTGTTATTTATGTTTTTGAACTTCTATTATTATTTCTGGTGTATGCATGCATACTTCGTTGGTAGTTACCCTAGCTTTGGTAGTTTTAAGTTGCGGTCGTATTTGCTTGGTTAGGAGAATTATCCAAAGGACCCTAGGAAAGTGGGTAGAGAGGGTTGATAAGAATTGACCAAAGGACTATCAATCCCTCTTGTGTGAATTGACCAAAGGATCACCTTCTGGAAGGCGGAACTTAAGAAGTTAGGGATCTGTGTCTAAGATGCTAGCGCCCAGGCACACATTGTTTCGAATCTTGCATGTAGGGTACTTAATGACTTAGCATAGGTTGCTAGAGATCCCTGTTACCCCAAAGGGTAAGCCTTTGATTTCGGGTAGGAATCTATGTCTAATAGGGATATCAACAACCTCACTCTCGAGGAATACCTATGGCAGAGATCCCTGTTACCCCAAAGGCTTTGCTAGAGATCACTGTTACCCCAAAGGTTGACGAATTGACCAAAGGAGTATAGCGAATTGAACCCACACTTGAAGTGATAGGAAGTAATTAGAAAACATAGACATAACATGATAGGATGAATAATTAGGTTAGCACATTTTCTCTCTATTGTTCAAAACCTCATTTAATTTCCTCATTTTACTTCTTGCTTATTAGTTTAATTACTCATTCATCATTAATCTTTTAAAAACCGTGACACTAGACTTAATTAGGATCCAAAAATACATAGCTCTTGGGAACGACCTCGGCTTTACCACCTTCTATTCTATGCACGACCGGGTTCACTGCTCGTTAGTGCAATAGGTAGACCTTAGGTAGACGAGACATTATAAATTTAAATCCTGGTAGGAAATCATGCATCAGAATTTTGGCGCCGTTGTTGGCGAGCTATATTAGGATTTTGTTTAAGTCTTTATTTTTGTTTTATTATTTTTTGTTTTTCTCATGATCTACTTTCAGTTTCAAATTCTATGGCAGTTGTGGATATCAACAACCTCACTCTCGAGGAATACCTCGCAACGAATCGAGATGCGCAAGGACCGGGGCTTGTTAGGCCGGCTATTGGAGCGGAGGTCCGATTCGAGGTCAAGGACCAGTTTATAAGGGAGTTATGTGTAAACCATTTTTCCGAAAGCAAGAATGAAGATGCTTACGAGCATATAGAAAATGTTTTATACACTGTTAGCCTATTCAACATCCCAGGTGTCTCTTAAGACGCGGTTATGCTTCAGGTATTCCGTATGACACTCACGAGACTGGCTAAACAATGGGTGGATAGACTATCCGGTGGAACCGTTGACACATGGAATCTTCTCAAAAGAGCCTTCATTCAAAGATTTTGCCCTCCCTCATGAACGGAAAAACAATTAGAAGAGATTCACAATTTCAGACAAGAAGATGGTGAAACATTAGACCAAGCTTGGGATAGGTATAATGACCTCCGCTACAAATGCGCTACTCATGACCTCAACAATCAGCAAAAGGTCAACATCTTCTATAAGGGTATTGGAATTGCTACAAGGCGGATGCTCCAGTCTTAGGGGCCGATCCCTGGTATGAAACCTATTCTCGAATTGGAAACTATCCAAAACATGGCTGACCACGCCCAAAAGTGACATGAAGGAGGGAGCAGTAGAAGCTTAGGCGAAAGTTTAGATGGTATCACCGCTATCACCAAAAAACTTGATACTCTTGGCCATGATATGATGAAGCTTAAAGAAAGTGTGCACGCTATTCAAGTTGGGTGCGATACATGTGATGGAGCTCACCTTGCCAAATATGCCCTTTTAATAATGAAGATAGGAAGATTATAGAGGTCAAATATAGAGAGGCTAATAGACCTTTCCAAGGATCCAATGGAAATGGTAATGGATACCGTGTAGGACCACCGGGTACTACAATTGTGCACCTTATGGAGAAAGAAGGTCTAACCTTGAGGAAACTATCAACAAATACCTAGAGGACTCAACCAAAGGCAAAAAGAGTAAGACGAATGGTTAAAAAGCTTTCAAGAGAGTACAAACAAAAGCCTCTTTAGCCATGACAAATCTTTAAAGAATTTGGAGGCAATGATTGGAAAGCTTAGTGAAGAGGTGCAAAGAAGAAATGCAGTGCCTAAAACACAAGGCAATAATCCTATGGTGGCATGCAAGGCTGTCTTTACGGATGATGTGGTAAATGACTCTAACGATAATTTTCACGTATCTAGTGATGTACAGGAAATTGAAGCTGGAACGTGCATCAGTGGAGAATTACACCGTAACTCTTACGATAAGTTACGACGTAACCTGGGTACAACAAAGAGCCAAAGTCCAAAATCCTGAAAAACGAACCTATTGGAATCACTCCTAAACTATATTTCAAGTGTTTGTAATTAATATGTAACAGGTTGCTTAATTAGGCTTTTATGTTTGTATCAAAGGCAAGGCTTATGTAGAAAGCCCATAAGCCTTGGCCCATATCCAATAAGGAAAGGAAGGGAACTTGTGTGTTGCCCTAGTTCCTTTCCCTATATAAGCACATGTAAACCTTCATTTGAAGGTTGGTTGTTCACTTTACAATATCATCTACGCATAAACTTTCTCTCATTTCTATACGTGTGTGTTTGTTAAGTGTTCATCCGATCACCTTATCTATATTTCTTACATATTGATGCTTGTGTTACAATATGGTGACCTAACAGTGGTATCATTCGCCATCTAGTTGGGTGAAACATATTTGTTTTTTTAAGTTGTGTTTCATACGCGTAAGTTTCGGTGTTCTTAATATTCATACGTTTAAAAACTCTAAATTTTACACTTAAAAACTCAAGATTCTTGTACTTTAAGGTTCCTTTAGTGTTAAAGTTTAAGTTTTTAGCATCAAGTTTGAAACTTTACGTGGGTAGAATCGTTTTTGAGCTTGGTTTTGATCGTGTAGTTCTGTCTACGCGTAAGGGTGAAAGTTATTTTGGTTCATCAAGTTTCAAACTTTTGTGTTATTTTGGTGATATTGAAGCTCTTTCATCATTAAAATCAGGTTTCTAAACACTTTTAAGCATAGAAATCAGTTTTGGTGATAGTTGGTACTTTCTACTCGTAACAAAACCCTAGTTTTACTCGTAAGCTCAAGGTCTACGCGTAAGCAGCAGTCTACGCGTAAGAAATTCATCATTTGATCTTCAGTGCTGTTGGTTTACTCAGTGTTTTCTTGCTTGGATAAGCCTGAAAACACATCGACTTTGGATATCTTTTACACTGGTATAAGTGTAAAGGATTTTTGGGCAAAACCCACCCTAGTTTTATGCCCAAGCTTAAACACTTACGCGTTGGATCTTTCTTCGCCTAAGCAAATCTTACGCATAAGGATTCTACTACTAAGTCTTTGGTTTACGCCTAAGCTAAGTTTTTCTCAAGTTTATGCTTAAGCTTTTACTACGCGTAAGTTGTCTTTTACGCGTAAGTTGGGTTTTACGCGTAAGGTGATTTCTACGCCTAAGCTGGTTTCTACGCATAAGGTTACTTCATCAACATTGTTTCATTCGACTACAAAGATCCATCATCAACACAAGT
The DNA here is from genome assembly GCA_019973895.1 of Chrysanthemum seticuspe. Lineage (NCBI taxonomy): Eukaryota > Viridiplantae > Streptophyta > Magnoliopsida > Asterales > Asteraceae > Chrysanthemum > Chrysanthemum seticuspe. The sequence goes on along the minus strand of BPTQ01000007.1, from coordinate 210,997,225 downwards.
TTCAAGATGTCTCAACCACCATACTCTAGCTACTTTCCTCACGTGTATCCTCAACAACAACAACAACAACAACAATTCTATCAACAATATCCTCCACAATCTCCACAACAAGTGCAACAATTTCAACAATAATTTCCTCAAGGAGCAATTCCTCTTCCACCACAAATGGTTCCACCAAACCCTAGCCAACAAGTACAACATTACACATACTTTCAAAATCAGTATCCCGCCAAGTATGCTATGAATGTTACAACACCAAAGGAACCGTCTTGGTTTACAAAGATGTGTGAAGCTTTAAGCAGCCAACAATCCATTCATGAAGCTGGATCCCTTGACAGATCTCCAATGCTCACTCTCGGAAACTACGATCAATGGGTGATAAGGTTCTTTAGGTTTTGTGATCTAAAGAAGCCACATGGAAAGTTTTTGTAGAAGGTCATCCTTGAAGGTAATTTTCAGATGCCTACTCTCACTGTACCCAGAGATCCGAATGCTGTTCCACCAAGAGATGATGTTACCAACGTTGTCGGTCTTGATCTACTTACTATTGACCAACTTCTACACTTAGAAGCCGATGAACTTGCAATGCAATATATCCTTTTGGGATTACCCAATCTGATACTTCGTAGTGTTGATGCTCAGAAGACTGCTAAAGCAATGTGGGAGCATATTCATCTTCTAATAGAAGGTACATAACTCAATCAAGAGGACATGGAATCCAAAATCTACTTAGCATATGAACACTTCATGATTGAACCAGGGGAGACATTAGAGTCATATCATCATCGATTTTTAGACATCATCAATGACTTGGAAAAACATAATATCATTATGCCAAGGATTGCAGTCAACACAAAGTTCCTGAGCAGTCTTGGTCCTGATTGGGAAAAGTATGTTATTTTCATCCATCAAGCGAAGAATCTTCATCATGCTACATACGGATTGTTGTATGACTATTTGAAGCCCTACCAAAAGGAAGTTGACAAAGAAAGGATCATCCGTGGAGTCCCTGCTTCGCCTTCACTTCCGGATAATCAAACTCTAGCTTTGTGGGCTCAAGCATGTTATCCTCAATTCCCGACTTTGCCAACAACCTTCACTAATCCTCTACAACCAACTGCTTAGATCACACCATATGATCCCTCACAAGAAAATCAACTGGTTCCATACAACAGCAACAATGATCAAGCACTTTACAGTGAATCCAATGAGGATGCAGAAGCTTTCGATGCATTGCAACAAGGGTTTGTCATGATTGCAAGAGCCTTCGGCCGATATTCTAACAAATCCAACAATCGCATTCACACCTCATCCAACACAAGGAATCAAGCTGTTGTTAACAACGGAAGAGTTGAAGTTCAGACTCGTGGTAATGTTCGTCAGATGGGTAGTGGTCAAGGATTTAATTCTTATGGAAGGAATAACATGGGTGATCCACAACAACAAAGGGTTCAAGTGGTTGATCAGGGAAATGCTCAGACTGAGATTAATGGTCTCCGATGCTATAACTGTAATGAGAAGGGTCATCTGGCTAATGCATGACCAAAGCCGAGGACGAGAGGCAGCGCTTATCATAAAGAGGCTTTAATCTTGGCTCTCAAGGATGAAGCTGGTGGAACTCTTACCAACAAGGAACAGAGCTTCATGGCAAATGCAGATTCTAATGATGACATGGAGGACTTGCAGGCTAATGCATCAGTGATGTTAATGGCAAACATGCAAGAACTCCACATGAGTAACACAGGCCCAGTGTATGACACTGACAGCTTGTCTCAGGTACCGAATCAAACTATACTCATTACTGATCTGATATCTCCGCCAACATCTGCATCCGACAAGGATTAGAGTGTTCAACATGAACCTTCAACATCAAATTCCGATGATAATCAAATAGATCCCGTAGTTATATTTGACGATCCAGATGACCTTGTGGTTAATATTGATAATTAAGTTGACTCCGTGGTTATATTTGAGGATCTAAATAATGATCATGTTAAGACTCACGTTGAACAAGCTGAACCTGTGTCTAATCCAGATCTTGAGCTCATGACCAACTTAATTAAGACCCAAAAATCTCGAATGGAAAAGTGCCAAGACATCAATAAGAAATTACACGATAAAGTTGCACTGTTGACTAAGGACAATGAATGCTATAAGTTCCAACTCAACATTTTTCAAACTAAAGAGAAACGTGAAAAATGTTTTGAAGTCGCATTTGCTAAATCGTTCCAAAATGAAAAATCTTTCGAGAATCAGATATGTGATCTAGTTGCATCCAAGAATGCGTTGTTGTCTCAAATTGAACAACTGAAATATGATCATAAACAACAACTTAACGCTCTCACTTCGGAAACTTAAAAAGCCAAGTCTGAGTTGTTAACTTGTCAAAAATAGTTTTGTGAGTACAAAAAGCATTCGAGGAAACAAATAGATGACTATCTTGAGGAAATTTTTGATTTACAAAACAAAATCAAAGAGTTTCGAAATGTTGTTTATAAACATGGTGAGTCAATCACAACTATTCAAAATTTTTCTTTTAAACCATATCCAAATGGATATGGACCGAATCTTGCTGATTACAAACCACGTTTTTCACATAGAGCATTCAAACCAAATCCTCAAGTCTACAGTGCAGAACATAGAATTGATGATTTCGTTATGAGTGTTGTTGAATATAATCGTATGGAGGAATTAGATGCTGAAGAAGAGAGTTGGTCAAAAATAGAAAATATTGTTTATTGCAAACCATTTAACTATTCAAAAGCCATAACTTTCGTCGCACAACAGGATAATTCTAACACACCTTGGGTTATCACGCCTACTCCTGAGTCCACTCCTAATTATGGTCCACGAACCAATGTTGCACAAATTAATGGTCCTTTACCTTCTTTTAGTGAAATAAAGCCATTAGCTGAATGATGTCAGGTTCTAAAATATTTTGACACTTTTATGTCTGACATCAAACTTTTGGAACATGCAATTGAAGTAAATTATGAAATTAAAGCTGAACATTTTCAATCGCCATTTGCGCGACAACAAAGGGATATTTTTCAGAAAGGACTTCTACCACATGTACGAAATTTAAAAATATGTGCAATCTATTGGGAACAGGAACTTCAAAAGGAGATTGGGCTTATGAAAACAGTTTTCGAGCAAACAGAAACATCGATTTCTAATACTAAACGTAAAAAGAAAATGTTAAGAAATCATGTTGACCGACTCTTGGAAGATGTTATCTGTGCCGATACCATAAATGTTGTGTTATTACATTCTGTTGCATATGCATTTGATTATATTGCTGCTGATTCTGTTGAAAATGTTGAGAATACCGATAATGTGTCACAAATCAAGTCTTTAAAAATAAAAAATGAGCGATTGTTAAATGAGCTTTCCAACGCAAAACGTCATCTTCAATGGTGTCAAAAAGATTGTCAAAATCGTGAACTTGCTTTGCAAAACAAGATCAACCAGTTGCGTTCAAAATCTCTTGATCCAAAAATAGAACAACTGGATGATGCAAACGTGTCTTTAAAGTGTCAAATTTCAAAATATGAACAAGAAATTGCCAAAGTCAAAACTGAATATGGTGCCATATTCGATTTACTTAAAAAGACTCGTGCTCAAGCGTCAAAAGATGCTGATGATCATCTTGCATATACCAAAGAAGTTTTATGAAATAATGGAAACACTCGCTCTGAAAATCAAGATTTGTTACACACTATCCATGACTTAAAAGCGGAGTTGGTGAAACTTAAGCAAGATACGATTAGTAACACTAATGCACTTGCCCCAGGAATGTTTAAACTTGACACTAGAACGCCTACTGACAAACCACAAGATACTAATGTGCTTCCTTCCACTGAAACAGAAATAGTTGCCTCTTTTCCCAACGCTAGCACTTCACAGCTTAAGAGCAAATCAAGGAAGAATAGGAAGTTGCGAAGTAAGAAAAAAACAATAAAGACCTCTGAAGTAGAAGAACACCTTAGGACTTTGAATAAAACTCACGTTGCACACACTTTAGACATTGCGTTAGACAAATGTAATAGAAAAAGTGATGTAACGAATGCTGAACCTTTAAGTACTTTGAATGTTATGTTTGAAGCATCTTGTGTTGGTTTTCGTAAAAGCATGTTTTCTGGTTTTCATGATAAATGTGTTGCTAATGCTATCTTATCTCGTAAGCGGAACAATAGGAAATGGAATAACTCTAGGCCCACTAATGCTTCTCAGTCTGTGCTAGGTAAACTGCCCACTAATGTTTCTGCTACGGCCATTGATGTACCCATAGAACTCACGTCACATCCTAGGATGAACTTCTCACCTAGTGCATTCACTAAGACCAAAGCTAAGATTAGTTGGAGATGGCAGAAATGGTTACATAATACACTTGGATTTAAATGGATTCCCAAAATCAATAACATGTGTGTATCGTCTGTAACTGTAACGGAACCCTCTAACTCTTCGGGTTCCACCTCTACTTCTATTCCACCTGTGTCGTCTGTGTGTAATGTAGGTGATACAGATCATCCTCTGGATTGTTGATGGCGGATGTTCCCGACACATGACAAGCAATCTCAAACTGTTATCAAACTTTGTTTCAAAGTTCATTGGCACTGTCAGGTTCGGGAATGATCACTTCGCTACTATCATGGGCTACGGAGATTAAATCAATGGAAACATCGAAATTAGCAGGGTTTATTATGTGGAAGGTCTCGGTCACAATCTCTTTTCAGTCAGTCAATTTTGTGATGGAGATTTGGAAGTTGCTTTTCGGGAGAAAACTTGTTTCATTCGTGATCTACAAGGAAACGATCTTATGTTTGGAACCCGCACATCAAGTCTTTATACAATCTCAATGCAAGACATGATTGCTTCATCTCCCATCTGTCTACTTTCTAAGGCAACATCTACTAAATCTTGGCTATGGCACCATCGTCTTTCCCACTTAAACTTTCAAACCATAACCAATCTTGCACGTTACAAACTTGTTGAAGGTCTCCCATGATTTCGGTATTCTAAAGATCATCTATGCTCAGCTTGTGAACGAGGGAAAAGCACTCATGCTCACTTTCCTTCAAAGGTGGAACAGAGCTCACAGCATGTGCTTCATCTTCTTCACATGGATTTGTGTGGTCCAATGCGTGTGCAGACAATTAATGGCAAACTCTACATTTTGGTAATTGTCGATGACTACTCAAGATGGACTTGGGTTTATTTTCTTCGAAGTAAAGATCAAGCTCCACAAATCCTTTCTTGCGAAAATTCAAGTTCAGCTCCGGAACATAGTCAGACAAATCAGAACAGACAAAGGAACTGAATTTGTGAATCAAACTCTTCGTGCATATTATGAGAAAGTGGGAATTGAGCATCAAACATCAATTGCACAAACACCAGAACAAAACGGAGTTGTTGAAAGACGAAACCGTACGTTAGTGGAAGCTGCAAGAACAATGTTAATTAATGCTAAACTTCCAGATTACTTGTGGGCTGAAGCCGTGTCAACTGCATGCTACACTCAGAACCGTTCAATGATTTCCAAACACCACAACAAAACACCTTATGAGCTTATCCATAACCATAAACCGAATCTCAAACACTTTCATGTATTTGGATCCCTTTGTTACCCAAATAATGATCGTGATGACTTTGGTAAGCTCAAGGCTAAAGCTGACATTGGAGTCCTTGTTGGATACTGTGAAAACTCTAAGGGATACCGGATCTGGAATCGTCGTACAAGGGAGATTATGGAAACGATTCATGCAAATTTTGATGAGCTTACTGAAATGGCTTCTGAGCAAAACAGCTTGGAACTGAGACATAACCGTCTAAACTTCCCCCAAACCCCATCATCAGCTGAACCAAGCTTACAACTTACTCGACGTCAAATGGAACAGCTATTTGCTCCTCTGTTTAGTGATGATATGGATCAACGTGCTCCAGATGTATCAAATGTTTCCGCTGCTCAACCTGATAATAATCCAATACATGATACACCTGAAACAACAACAACTGTTGAAGAAGCACCTCCGATTGATTCTACAACAAGAGCCGAACAAACTGCATCCAATGACGCTGAACCAGCTGATGATCTTCTGAACCAAGAAGTACCTACACTTGCAGATTATGATCCAAATGCGTTCTTCAATCCTTTTGCTAACGAAACTGCCACTTCTGATGTTGCGGAATCATCCACAAGCCATTTTAATCCTCCTAATCTGCACAATGTATATCAACATCAACCCTCCACACATCGTTGGACTAAAGACCATCCTCTTGTGAATATCATTGGAAACCCGAATCAACCAGTCATAACTAGACAACGCCTTCAGACTGACGGTGAACATTGCATTTATGCACTTACCGTTAGCCAATCTGAACACAAAAACATTAAAGAAGCAATGACTTATGACAACTGGATTGAATCTATGCAAGAAGAACTTAATCAGTTTAAACGTCTTGAAGTATGGGAATTGGTTGAAAAACCAACAAGGGTCTATGTTATTGGTCTTAAATGGATTTGTAAAAACAAGTTGGATGCTGAAGGTACGGTTATCAGAAATAAGTCACGTCTGGTGGCTAAGGGTTATAGACAAGAAGAGGGGATTGACTTCGAGGAATCATTCACACCGGTTGCTAGACTTGAGGCTGTACCTAACTTTCTGGCATTCGCGGCTCACATGCACATCACGGTCTATCAGATGGATGTAAAAATTGCTTTTCTGAATGGTCAACTAAAGGAAACGGTACATGTTAGTCAGTCGGAAGGATTTGTTGATCCAGAGTTCCTGAATCACGTCTTCAAACAGAAAAAGGCTCTATACGGTCTCAAACAAGCCCCTCGGGCGTGGTATGATAAGTTATCAGCCTTTCTCATTGCCAATAATTTCACTAAATGATCGGTCGACCCAACACTTTTCATTCGATATCACGGGGCTCACATTGTAATCGTTCAAATCTATGTGGATGACATCATTTTTGGATCAACACATAAAAAGTACTCAAACGAATTTTCAAAACTTATGAAAAAACATTTTGAAATGTCCATGATGGGTGAACTTACGTTCTTTCTAGGACTGCAAGTTCATCAATCACCTCGTGGTATTTTCCTAAGTCAGTCCAAATATGCTCTTGAAATTTTAAACAAACATGGAATGCAAAATTGTGATACCTATGCCACACCAATGACACATACCAAGAAAATGGATGCTGATTTGCATGGGAAATTGGTTGACCCTACCAAATACCAAAGTATTATTGGTTCACTCATGTATCTAACAGCCAGTAGACCTGGTATTGTATTTGTTGTATATCTTTGCTCCCGTTATCAGTCGAGACCAACTGAAACTCACCTCTTTGAGGGTAAAAGAATCCTCTGATACATCAAAGGAACCATTAATTTGGGGATCTGGTATCTGAAGGATTCTGGTTTTGAACTAATAGCTTTTTCAAACGCTGATCACACAAGTTGCTTAGATTCTTGAAAAAGTACTTCCGGTGCTCTACAATTTCTTGGTGATAAACTGGTGTCATGGCAATCGAAGAAACAAGATGGTACATCGCTGTCCTCAACCGAAGCAGAATATGTAGCCATGTCAGCGTGTTGTGCTTAAGTCATTTGGATGAGAACACAAATCAAAGACTATGGTTACATATTTGACAGAATTCCGATGTATTGCGACAATCGAAGTGCTATTGCTATCTCGTGCAACTCCGTCCAACATTCGAAGTCCAAGCACATCGATCTTCGATACCATTTCATAAAGGAGCATGTGGAAAAGGGTACTGTTGAATTATATTTTGTGGGTACTGAATATCAACTGGCAGACCTTCTCACCAAAGCCTTAGCTCCTGCTAGGTTTACTGAGTTGATCCACCGGATTGGTATGAGGTGTTTGACTGCAGAGGAACTGGACGAACTTTTGACACATTCTTAAAAACCAGTCAAACACCAAAACCTCTTTTGTAAATATTTTCTCAAAAACAAAATACAAAAATATTCTTCTATCTAAAATTCTTTCAACATTGCAAGTACAAATATTCTGTCAACACTTTACTCTTTCAAACAATTCAATATTTTCACGGTCAAGTGTTGAGGGGGAGAACGTAAATATTTTTTGTTTCACAAAACCTTTTACTTGCATGTTACCCTGTATTGGTTGTATCTTTGATAATGGTGGACATGTTTCTTGTTTCTTGACACTCCTCGAACCCAAATTTGTAAAACTTATCTATTTTCTAAAGTCGAGGGGGAGTGTCGTCAATTTTCTTTCCAAACTTTCACTTCTTGCTTAACCAAAATGGAAGTTATGGGCTATGGATGAAGATGGTTAAGGTGGAGGGGCCAAAATTGTCAAATGTTTAAACTTATTTTTTACAAAACCTTCCACCTAACTTTCATTTAACATTTATTTCAAGTATTTAATATTTCAACCACCTTCATCCACGCTCAAAATTCAAACCTCAAATCCGTGTTGTAAACTTCGAATTTGTAAGTGTTTTAAGCTTCTTTGAGCAATTTTAAACATTAGTTTTTAATGGTACACAAATCCAACGGTTTGATTTTACTCTAGGCGTGATTATATGTTTTACGCGTAAGCGTATGAACATGTGATCACGTTTGGTTGTTTGTTGTGAAATGGGAGTGTTAAAATGTCTCTAATATCAATCCTTAAACTGTTTCCAACATCTAAATCAACCCAGAAAACGTTTTTAATCACTTTTCAAGATTTAGGGTTTATGCGTGAATTTGGGGGCTTTCATTTGTGAGTGTTTCTGTCTAATTAGATACTAGAGATAAGCTTGACACATGTTTTATTAGCCAAAACCAACCTTGAGTCATACCCAGAAACACTAATTTTGCAAAATTAAACTTTAGGGTTTTAAGACTCGTTGAAATGGGGATTTGTGATTCATAAGACTTTGGATGTTAAAACTTGTTGTAAGCAACTCATATGGCTACTAAGACATCATAGAAATCATTTGGTAGTGATTACATGGTTAGATTTTTTAGGCGTAGGATTTGAATCTTTTGGGTTTAAACTTTACGCTTATGCTAACTTTACGCGTAACCATTATCAACTTGTGATAACATGTGATTTTGATAGAGGTTGAATAATGTGTTAATTGAAATGTTATGAATGATTTATTTCAGGTTTTACGCGTGTAAAATCAGAATCAAGGGTAAAAATGGACTTACGCTTAAGGATCACCTTATGCGTAGCCGTTACGCATAAGAGAAATCTTACGCGTAACCTTTACGCATAAGGTTCTACAAAGGGACTACGCGTATCCTGTGAAGGATATGCGTAAACTTGGATTCTTACGCATAAGGCTTATGTAACAATTCACATTTTCGGGTTTTTACTATTCATCTAGGAATTTACTATTCACAAATTACTATTCATCATTTTACCATTCATCGTTTTTGAAGTTAGTTTGCGACTTTGAGAGGTTATTTTAAAATTTTACTATTCAATTTTACTATTCATTTCCGAAATTTTTATTTCACATTCTCGTAAGTTAACCTATTTTAGTGATAACTCAAGAATTTGACACTCATCGGGTCATTTTTGCAAATTTCACGAAACCGTGTCTAAGATTTATGTTTAGGTTTAAACGACATTTAGGCATCCCGATATTTCCATAAACATTAAAAATAAGAGAAATATAAGTTTTTCACCTTCCGTGACATTTTCATAAGTTTTGGAATTTTACGTTTTCCAGTTCTGCGTTTTACTTGATTTACTCGTTTTAAGCCTATGTTTTTAGTTTTAGCAGCGTTTAAGCAACCCGATAGAATGTATCACTAATCTAATATGCTTATACAGAGTATATTGATAAGTTTCAACATATGTATAAGATTCATATTATTTTGATACCCGATTTTAAGTTTCGTGACTTTACGGCTTACAGTTTTTTTGGGTAAAAGGGTTAATTCACCCCGGTAAAATATATTACGCCAAAAATAATGAAGTACAAAGGATGAGGGTGAATCCCTCATCTCAGTCCCTTAGGACACTTACAGACTCTCCTATAGGAATGCAACATCATTCCTATAACTTACAATATAAGCGTGACAGACCACACTTATAACTAAACATCAGACTACAATGATAAAAAGAATAAAAATAAATGCACTTCAAGTAGAAACACTTGAATCTTCAAGTCACCATAGTAGTCCAAACTTCCAGCGTTGTCCAAATATACAATATCATGGTCCTCAAATTGAAGTACTGTCCACAAGTTTCACACAACAATTGGTGAGAGACTCTAAAACCACGGATAGAGCAGCAAGCTCACAACTCGCTCCAAAGGTGTATGTTGAGATGCAAAACTGAACATCAATAAGAAAACCCAACAAATACGTATAAACCAACGCACATCAACTCCATGATCATGTAATCAGCAAAAAAGAATCAGTTCACAAATTTCGCACAACGATTTATGAAAGACTCTAAAACCACGGATAGAGCAGCAAGCATAAACTCGCTCCAAAAGTATGCGTTGAAATGATAAACCAACAACCCCAATGTGATACCGAGCATAGAACATAATCATAGGGTAACAACCCCTAACTTCCAGCTAATACGAACCCAAGACCAAATAAAAATCAGCAAAACATGTCCATGATGATTCGAATAGCACGTGTCATAACCAAAGTAGACCAACTTTACGGCTTACAGTTAGCAATTAACGGGTTCAAAACTCACTCCGTAAACAAGATAATACCAAGCAACTCATATCTAGTCATCCTAGATACGCATTGTACAAAATTTAAGCCACATGGGGCGTTTTATAAGTGATGACCAAGATAAGGATAGGAAACTTACATAGGAAGATTATACATGTGTAGAAACTTAGCAGCTAAGTTAAGAAAATATCCTAAAGCCTTTCACCTCCTCATTTACACTATAAAAGCTCATCCATTCTCTTTGTTTCTAATCCAAAAGTGAACCACCATAAATCATACACATTCATCATCTTTGATTTTCAAGCTTCAAGTTACACACCATTGTTCAAGGCCTTAGTAATGACTACATGAAACAAGTGTTAAATCCTTCATTCCATGGTTGAATTAGGAGCTACTCAAGGGTCTAGGGGCTGTGGTTAGGAGGTTTTTACAAAGATTATCAAGGGTTTATAAAGGGTTTGCAAGGTGGTGAAAAGATTGGGAAGATAGGATTTTGAGTTGCAAGCATAGGTTTAGTGATCTTGATTATTGGTTCTTGTTTAGTTCATCACAAGGATTGTAAGCAAACTCCTATACTTACCTTTGATTTCAGTAAATACTAGTATTTCATGTATGTAAAATGTTTTATATGCTTATTATGGTTGATTGGGCTTGGATAATTGAACTAAAACACTAGAAATCGTCGAAAGGGACTTTAATTGCAAAATAGTTTCTGGACAGGGGGATATAAATGGAATTACTGGGAAATATCCGTGGTCTGATAAACTTAGGTGAAAACATAGGAAGTTGTATCTATGTCTTGTGGTCATTTATCCGGGTGGCTCGTGCCGTAACTCATCCCGATGAATAAACTAGAGCCAAAACAGCAAAAAGTGTCCAAATCTGAGTAACAGATTTCAAACGGGTAAAACTCGTATAACCAACTGTTAGTCAAAGAATAAAATTTGTAGCTAACACCCTAACTTGAACGTGGCCGCTGGCCGTGCATTAAACGGAGTTGTAGAACTCGACTTATGACCAAAACCGTGAGACAGTTTGCTGCTGATTGAAATAACTAGTACATCCAAAGGTAAATTGGTAATTTCACATTAGTTAATTAATTTCTGGGGCAGTAGGGCCCACTAATCTGTTTAGTACATTCAATTACCTTTCCGAGGACATAAAAATCGAGTCGTGATCATTTACGGTTTAGAAGTAACGGGTAGATTTAGACGGGGAAAACTTAAATAAAAGAAACGTAAACACTTATACAACTTCACAAATGTTAAGTATCCAAGCATAATTATGTATTAACTATATAAGGCATGTTTATACATTCACATCGTCATTTTAGAACCTAAGACACAACACATATTCTAGGATGCGCGTAGAGGTTTCTCGGCTTATCCATCGATTCGTTATACATTGGATATCACATTCATTAAAGTGAGTTCGTAGCCCCAGTTTTACTCATTTAATTACTTTATAAACTCTTTGGGGGAGATACATGCTCAACTACTTGCTTTTACTTTTACAAATACTCAAAACATTTATACTTGATTGCAGTATACTTGATTGCATTTATACATGATTACATTATACTTGATTGCATTATACATGATTTTGTTATACATGCTTGGAAATACTTTACTCGCTAAATTTAAATACATGATTTGCATTTACATATACACAATAAGCTATGCTGTCGGAGAGATATTGATAGTACTATAAGTCGGGTATATGCCCCCGCCCATGTGTACCAGATTCATGACCTTGGGATTAATATAGTACTATTTGGGAAGATGCCCCCGCCCATGTGTACCCGATTCATGACCTTAGGTGAATATAATCCGGTGTATTGTGCAAACTATATTTTGGCAGTGGGTTTTGAACACACAGGTTGCAAGTTTTGTATGGGCGGAACTTGAAACCGAGTGGATTTATAATGCCTTTGCTGTGTAAACATTCTTTAAAGGCTTTTACATGTTAAACAAACTCTATGAACTCACCAACCATTGTGTTGACACTTTAGCATGTTTATCTCAGGTCAATAAGGCGATAGCTATTGCATGGAACTTAGAGTCGCACGCCACGTTTTGAAGACTTTATACATTCGTATTTACCATTCGAAACATTTTGTAAACATTTTTATATTATACTTTGGGACCTCATTGTTTGTAACTCTGATTTCATTAATCAAATGGTAACTTTTCAAAACGTCTCATTTAGAGGTCGTTTTCTATAACTTGTACTTTGTATTATGAAGTAGCACCCCAGTGACACAATCTTCCGCTGCGGTATTTTAGGAGTGTTACAGCTTACTCTTACGAGTAAACCTTACGCATACGCTCCCAACATACGCTTACGCGTAAGCTTTATGCCAAGAGTCTATTCCTACGCGTACGCTTTCTTACGCGTAAGGTGGACTTTTACGCATAAGCTTAAGTCTACGCGTATGGTTACACAATGTTTACGCATAAGCTTACATTCTTACGCTTAAGCCAAAACTTTAACTTTACTTATGAATTGTTACGCGTACAAACTTGTAAATAAATTACTCATAACGTCACAAGACCAAAATGTCACTAATAAGATATAATTGTTAAAATGTTGTGTGAATGAGTGAAAATTTGGACTTTAAAATACAAAATTAATACTCACGTAACTTATGACATCAACTTTGGACTATTAGACAAACAAGTGACGTTGGACTCGTAACATTCATTAACAAAACAAATTCAATAATTGGACAATAAAATCAACTTTTGACTAACGTAATGTCTTTCGATATGTTGGTTCTTTTGGCCCAATACCTTTCAGATCACGATATGGACATCACTATGGAAAATGTTAACGCACCAAATGAGCTCACAATGGAAGACATATATCCTACTAGTTCTAGCATGAAGCTTGGAAAGAACAACCTCAAGGTTGATTTTGAGAACTTCACATGCTCTGAATCCTCTTGCCGAATTGCAGTGGATATTCATAAGACTCATCCATACAACAACATGCTCACCAACACAGCAACTGTACCAGAGATTTATATTCATCAGTTCTGGCATGCAATGAAGAAAATTGATGGTCAAGATGCTGTTACAGTGACTCTCAACGATAAACAAGTCACCGTCACTGTTGCTGATTTACGAGCAATTCTTCTGCTCCCTGCTATCCAGCCTGCTCAGTATGTTCCAATTCCAACTGAAGAGGCTACACTACAATTTATGGTAGATATTGGCTATGATGAAGCTGCAGGAATCATTACCAAGCATTCTTCGGTCGACTTAAAGAACATTCCTCAGCCTTGGAGAACTTTATGCATCATGATCGCAAAGTCTGTTTCCAGAAGAGACAACGGTCATGAGCATCCTAAGCTAATGCATCTACAAATTTTCTGGGGCATGGTCAACAAAATGCACATTGACTACGCAAGTCTGATATGGGAAGACATGATGTCTCACCTCAAAAATCCTTGTACAAAGGTCCCTTTCATCAGATACACAAAGTTGTTGATCCAGAGGATACTCGGGAATAATCAGGACATTCCCTTGAGACTTGATGACCCCAACCATCATTCTGCGTTGTTTGAGCCTACATTAAATGTTGTCAGATTCAAAGACTCATCAACAAAGAAACAAGGTGTAGTATTGACAGACTGCCTTCTCACTGATGATATTAAAAGTCTTCAATCGTATTCATGATATCAAGAAGCAGTGGCATTAGGCAAAGTCGGCTTCATGGATGAAAAGTATTCAGCCATCCCAGTCAAGAAGACCAGGAGATCAGGTAGTGAAGGAAGTGTAGCAAGCACTGGGAGTGCCCTAAAGTATCCAAAGAGGAATCCTCCCCGAAAAAGAAAAGTTCCATCTAAAGGTGCCATTCCTACTCCTAAACCGGCACCTAAATTAGAGGATCAAGACTCCGAGGATACCGAGACTGATGAAGAGGTTCACTATTCAGAGTCTGTTACGGATGATACAACAACAGTTGAAAAACCACTTAGTCCCAAAACAGACAAGGGTAAAAATCCAGTTGCAGAGCAGGAAGAAGAAGAGAGTTCAGATGAAGAACCAAAGGCTGAGGATAAAGACTACCACAAAACACTGAAGCATCTAAGGCTACAGCATGCTGCTACGGAATTTAATCTTCAACAAACTTGTGGTCCTGGAGGTTCAAGTGGTGGTACACTAACCACACCAGTTCTCGATGCGGTTAATCAACCCAATAAGGGAACTGGTACCACCACTCACGAATCAATAGAGCAACAACAGCAAGAAGATGAAATCATCTTTGATTTTGAAGAAGAGGAAAAGGAGAAGGATGAAAAGATAACTGATGAAGATATTGAGGAAGCTGCTAGGGAAAGAGCTGAAGAGGAAGCTCGAGCTAAAGCAAATGAAGAGGCTAAGGAAAAGGCTGAAGCAGAAGCCAGGGCTAAAGCTGATGAAGAAGAAAGGATTCGAAAAGAAACTGACAATTACATTCTAGATAATCCTGATCACAACCCTGAAGGGACTTTTGAACCACCAAAAGACCCAGAGCCATCTCATAACTCATCCTCATCAGATTCTTCATCTTACTCATCACCACCACCATCCAAAAGATGCTACCACCAGATCCACATCCAAATCTGTTAAGAAACCGACCAACACTTGGGCATCACGTGCAAAGACCAAAATTGTCAAAGCTGTCAGGAAAGTAAGGAAACGAAACGTGGTCAACAAGAAATTCAATCAACTGGCCGACAGACTAAATTTGCTTCAAGATGTGATGAATGAGTTTTCGGAGGAAAGAGATCAGATTCAGCAGTTTCTCAATCGAGATATCCAAGGGGAAATGGACAAGACGATTAGGGACTACACTCACAAGTTTCTTCTAGATACTGTCCCTGGAGTTACAAGAGATATGTTCGCCAGACAACTCTTTCCACACCTCATGTCTTTGGTCAAGCATACACTGGCTAATACCCTTGCTGTTATGGAAATCAAACCAGTCCTGTCTCCGGTTGTATCTGATGCGGAATTGATATCCAAGTTGGTAATGCAAATGTCTCAACGATCTGCAACATTCCCTTCTGACGAAGCTAAACTCTTTGAGGTATTGCTGGAATATCAACTCAAAACATCGTGTAAAGAGTCAGCTGAAAGGGCTAAGCGACCAAGAGATGACGATGATGCAGACAAGGATTCTGAGCCAAAACGCAAAAAGAAAACTAGCGAATCCTCATCTATGCCTCCACCACCCCAAAGGACCACCACCACCAGAAGATCTTCACAACGTCCTCCTGCTAGCGACAAACCTTAGGACTCTGCGTCTCTACCACCAATGGAGAAAACTGGTGATCATTTTGAATACACTGGTGGTGACGACAAGGAGATTCCTGAGCCCCAACAACAACCTCCTTCTTTTACATCAACTAAGCAACCAACATCATCCTCCAAGCCACTGAAGAAAAAGTCAACATCAATTGTATCATGGCTAGATGAAGATGTAACTGACGAATATGAATGGTTTTCAAAGCTTGTTGATGCCACCCCTCAATTACCGGAAGGCCAAGAACCGGTAGATGGTCGAACTATGGAGCATGTCAAGATTATTCAAGAAAAGTTTAAGGTGAAGAAGATGACGAAAGCAGAGTTAAAACAAATCAAGAACGACGCTTTTCAACTGCTTAAGGACAGCTCTGACAGTGCCATTGAAGTCGAATATCATCTCGACAACATAGCACGAGCCATGTCCAACAATATTGATTGGCTCAACCCTGAATCCAACATCGACTTCACCAGACCTGACAAAGCTCCTTACTACACTGACTGGACCAAGCCACTACCCACCATTGGTCGACCTGATCAACAACGGATTCCCTACCGGTACTTCTTCAACAATGACTTGGAATTTCTTCAACACGGTAGCGATGTTAGCAAGAAATACGCTACCTCACTCACTTTCCCCATCCTGGAAGCAGTCTTCTCCAACAATGTGGCCATCGAGGAAGAAGCCACACGAATGTTTGTTGATAATGTGGTTAATTATGACCTCGATGCACTGTATGGAATTCATCATTGTCCTGAACGAAGAAGACTTTATTACAGAAGCTGCCAGGTACTCAAATCTAACAAAGAGGTGTACAGTGACTAACGGATCATTGCTATAATGCATGTCAGCCTGTCTACTAAGTGGGACTACTCATTCCTGAAAGCAATCAAAGTCAAACGCTAAGACGAACAGGAATATGACTTTATTAAAGCGGATTTTCCAAGATTGTCACTCAATGACATTGAAGGCATGTATCTTGCTAAGGTACAAGGTCGAATGCGACAGTTATCCACCAACATCCAGCTCCAGTACATCAAGTCTTTGCTGATATTCAACAGAAGCATCGTTATCCAGGAACGTGTTGAAGACCTTCAACTTGCCGTGGAATCATACCAAAAACGTGTTAATCTCACAAAACCACTGCTAAACATTCCCGATATCAACCAACTGGCTCAGTACACCATTCTCAAGAAACCAAAGTTTGGCATAGTCTACCGCAGTGAACTTCACCATAACTGTTCCATGGCATGTAATGAGCTTCACAAGTTTTGTGATCACACTTTGAAAGGTTCGGGACGGGTTAGCATATCGGTTAAAGGAGATTCATGAAGGCATCGGGTCAAAGAAGCAGCGGAATTCAAGGGGAAAGAGGGATGTGAAGAAAATCATCACAAGGATTGATGAAAGGTTGTTTTGTCATGGTCAGATAAGGACTTTGGAGAGCTTCGTGGGTGGACGACCGAGTATCTCTCTAACAGGCTATCAACGTCCAAAAAGAACTCCCGCCGTTATTGACGGACTGCCTGGTACTCATTGATTATTTTCTTGATTAATATTTGGATGTGTTGATCTTTATTATTAACTATGGCTTGTGCACACATAAAAGTGTACAACCCATTCTTGTAATGAAAGGAACTTGTGGTACGCATCAGTGCCACAATCCTATAAAAGGAGCGAAAGCTTCTTACTTTTGAGTAAAACTTATCAAAACTTTAATCATTTTCAAAGTTTTGCTCAAAAGAACAAGTACTTCCCCTTATGTTTTTCAAAACCTCAAAAGTTAGTATTACTTGTTGAGGGGGAGTATTTGCTAAAAATATTTGTTCACAAAATGTTCTTCGTGGAAATCTTCCCACAAAACTCGAAATGGACATATTCGATATCAAAATTTCATCAAAAATAACATTTATATGTGATAACGCTCAAATTGTGCATGTTTTTAGTAGCGTTATCCATGCGTTTATGTTTGTTATTTGGCTATAATCATATGCTTTTGTGCTTAATCATATCAAAGTGTGTTTGCTATTTCATTTGTAGCCAAGTAAAGGAAAGTGGAAAAAAGACGGAAAAAGAAGTAAAATACGAAGATTTCTCCAAAATACGAAGAATTCCCGTCAAATGTAAGTCTTGTGGAGTATATTCGAGAAGATAAAGTCATCAAGTTAGTGATCCAAAGACTCAAGAATAAAGTTCAAGAAGGAAAACGAGAAAGAAATGAAGAAAAGAAGCTTAAACGAAGAAATATTGGAAGACTCGTTGTTCCCGACACACCTTCACCATTTTGGCCATAACTTTTGCATACGGACTCCGTTTGACCCCAGGTTCGCGGCCATGGAAAGCTAAGAGAAAGATCTACAACTTTGGTGCTTATGACTGTTTGTCAACTTTCTCCAACCGTTCGGTCGGGCCCCGCAACCGAAACGGTTGGAGAGTAGTTAAGAAGACCAATCGAAACGGTTGGAGCCCAACCGATTCGGTTAGGAAGCTCTGGACAGCCATTTCTTCATCACTAAGACTCCAGACTTGTTCCAAACGATTCTAGGTCCTTCCTACATGTATTCTAGTCCCTTCCAAGCTCCTTGGTGACCAAGAAATGCATTTATAACCCCAAGGGCTTGAGAGTAGTATAAATAGACCTCATTTGTGTATGTTTTCATCATCCCTTCTCCATCCTTCTCATACCTTTCACTCACCAGTCCATCTCTAGGTGTGAAATTCGAGCCTCCACCCTTAAGGATGAATTTCCACCTATTACACCATCCCTCTCTCAACTTACCTTCCCCAAAGGTGTGAAATTCAAGCCTCCACCCTTAAGGACGAATTTCCACCAAATTTATCTTTCCCAAAAGACCACAAACATCTGCCATTTCCAGAAGTATGCTTGGTTAGAAGTTGTAGTTGATTGGAGGCTTGAAGGAGTGCTATAATCCTTCACCCTTGCCTAATGTAATCTTACTTTGGGTAAATCCTTGTTACTTTTATGATGTTGAATGCTATTGTTCATGTTTGGTTCTTTGATTGTGTTGATTATGTGATTCTTGTGAATGTTGTCTTGATACTTGTTTATTTCATATAAGAACTTGTGATAAAAGGATGTTTGGATAATTGTGGTGTTTGTTTGGAATATGTTGATAACATCATATTCGGTTGAATTGGAACTTGTTCTTGTTTATTGTTTTGGTTGATCATTGTTGAGTTCAATGGACGAAAGTATTCTTAACAATGGTTAGTTCCAATTCATCAGTCGACGAATGATTTTGGTCTTGTACTTTGTGACGATTGTGCAAGAGAATTAATAAACATAATAAGGAAAGGTTTAATTTGGATTAAGGCCGAAAGGAATCTTTTGAATATGTGTTCTCATTATCTTTCAAGTAAATGGAACTTCACGGATTAATAACATCAAAGTATAAGGGTCGAAAGGATTATTTCTTTGTTGTTTAGGCATAAGGCTTATGACATGACCCTTTCATTGAGGCTTACGTATATTTGATTTATAAAACACTAGACTACTATTATTGGTTCAAGAGGTCGAAAGGTTACCTTTAACAATATATATTTTCCAAACTAAACATCCTAATATCCTTGTGATCATGTGTCTAAACATGTATGTTCTTTGTGTGCTTGTTCTTATTGCGTTTCTTTGTGGTTTGATCGGTGACAATCATAACCACGACCTTGGTACTTGCTTAAACAAACAAACGACACTTGTAGTGCAACCAAGTCTCTTGGGACGACCTTGATTTACTAAAACCTCTACTACAACTTGACTAGGGTATACTTGCCCGAATGTGTTCCTAGTTACCGATAATTCTTGATTACAAATTTAAAACCCCGATGGAACCCATCAAGTTTTTGGCGCCATTTTCGGGGATTTGTTTGTGTTTTTGTGTGCTTCGAATCTGTGTTCAAATCATTCCCTAGTTGTGCCGTCTTTGCTTGCGAAAAAAAAATCATTTTCTTATCAGTTCGTCCAGCCGATCGGTACGGTCCCGTAATCGATTCGGCTAGACCTCGAAACCAAATCCAACCGGATCGGCTGGAAGCCCAGCCGATTGGCTGAACCATCTTTGTTGGAATCACTCCTAAACTAGATTACAAGTGTTAGTAATTAATATGTAATAGTTAGCTTAATTAGGCCTTTATGTTTGTTATTATGCTAAGGCTTATGTAGAAGGCCCATAAGCCTTGGCCCAAGCCTAATAAGGAATGGAAAGGAACTTGCATGTTTCCCTAGTTCCTTCCTATAAATAATCTTGTAAACTCCCATTTGGGAGTTGGTTGTTCATTTTATCTCAATACTCACGCATAACATTTCTTATATTCCTACGCGTATAGTTTGATCTTGTTCAACCGATCACTTTCTATCTCATTTCTTCATATTGATGTTTGTGTTACAAACATGGTGACCTAACAGTGGTATCCATCGCCAAATAGTTGGGTGAAACGTTTTGTTTTTGAAACTTTTGTATCTACGCGTAAGTCTCGGTTCACAAACCTTCATACGCTTTAAAAACTTATGTTTAAGTTTAAGTTTTTGGTAAAAAGTTACAAAATTTACGTGTATTTCTTTGTTTTTAAGCTTGGTTTAAGTCGTGTAGTTATTTCTACGCATAAGGTCAAAGAAAACTTCTTGATCATCAAGTTTCACATTTTTGTGTTATTTTGATGATATTAAAGCTTTTTCCTCATAAAATCTGGTTTAGAAACATTGTTGTGCTTAAAATCAGTTTTTGTTATTTTTTGGCGAAGTCTACGCATAGTAAAACCCTAAAGTTACGCATAAGCTCCTCCAGATTTGATCTTTAGTGCTCTTGGTTACTCAGTGTTTTTCTTGCTTGGATAAGCCTGAAAACACTTCGACTTTGGATATCCCTTACACTGGAATAAGTGTAAAGCATTTTTGGGCAAAAAACCCTAATCTTACGGAAGCTAAAACTTACGCGTAGAATTTCTTCTGCCTAAGCATTCTCTTACGCCTAAGCTAGTGTTACGCCTAAGCTAATCTTACGCATAAGCATTCTACTACTAAGCCTTTAGTCTACGCCTAAGCTAAGTATTTTTCATTCCTACGCATAAGCTAATCCTACGCGTAAACCATTCTTACGGGTAAGTTAGTGGTTTACGCATAAGGTGATTTCTTTGCCTAAGCTGGTTTTCTACGCATAAGGTTACCTCATCAACTAAGTTTCATTCGACTACAAAGATCCATCATCAACACAAGTTTCAAGATGTCTCAACCAGCATACTCTAGCTACTTCCCTCATGTGTATCCTCAACAACAACAACAACAACAACAACTCCATCAACAACAACAACTCAATCAACAACAACAATTTTATCAACAACAAATTCAACAACAATTTCTTCAAGGAGCAATTCAACCACAAATGATTCAACCACCACCTAGTCTTCAAGTATAACCTTACACAAACTTTAAGAATCAACATACATCTAGGAATACTATGAAGGAACCATCTTGGTTTGCAAAGATGTGTGAAGCTTTAAGTAGCCAACAATCCATTCATGAGGCTGGATCACTTGATAGACCTCCAATGCTCACTCCCGGAAACTACGATCAATGGGTGATAAGGTTCTTTAGGTTCTGTGATCTAAAAAAGCCACATGGAAAGTTATTAAAGAAGTTCATCCTAGAAGGTCCATTTCAGATGCCTACTGTCACTGTACCTGGAGATCCAAATGCTAATCCACCAAGAGGTGATGTCACTAACATTTCCAGTCTTAATGAACTCACTACTGATCAACTTCTACACTTTGAAGCCGATGAACTGGCAATGCAATACATCCTTTTGGGATTACCCAATCCGATCCTTTGAAGTGTTGATGCTCAAAAGACTGCTAAAGCAATGTGGGAGCATATTCATCTACTCATGGAAGGCACAGAACTCAATCAAGAAGACATGGAATCCAAAATCTACTTGGCTTATGAACACTTCATGATTGATCCCGGAGAGACATTTGAATCATATCATCATCGATTCTCAGACATCATCAATGACTTGGACAAACATAACATCATCGTGCCAAGAATTGCAGTCAACACTAAGTTCCTGAATAGTCTTGGTCCTGATTGGGAAAAGTATGTCATTTTCATCCGTCAAGCAAAGAACCTTCATCATGCTACACACGGATTGTTGTACGACTATTTGAAGCCCCACCAAAAAGAAGTTGACAAAGAAAGAGTTATCCATGGACTCCCTGTCTCACCTTTACTTCCGAATAATCAACAATTAGCTTTGTGGGCTCAAGCTTGTTATCCTCAATTCCCGACTTTACAAACTGTATTCACAAATCCTCCACAACCTACTGCTCAACCATCTGCTAAGATAACACCTTATGCTCCTTCACAACAGCAAACACCACAAGAAAATCACCTGGTTCCATACAACAACAACAATACTCAAGCACTTTACAGTGAATCAAATGAGGATGCCGAAGCTTTTGATACATTGCAACAAGGATTTGTTATGATTACTAGAGCCTTTGGTCGATACTCCAACAAATCCAACAATGCTCATTCGCACCTCATCTAACATAAGGAATCAGGCTGTTGTTAACAATGGAAGATTTGAGGTTCAAAATCGTGGTCAAGTTCATTAAATGGACGGTGGTCAAGGGTTTAATCCAATGAGAAGGAATAACATAGGTGCTCCACAACAACAAAGGGCTCAAATGGTTGAACAGGGTAATGCTCAAAATGGGGTTAATGGTCTTCGTTGCTATAACTGTAATGCGAAGGGTCATCTGGCTAATGCATGCCCAAAGCCGAGGACAAGAGGCAGCGCTTATCACAAAGAGGCTTTACTCTTGGCTCTTAAGGATGAAGCTGGTGGAACTCTTACCAATAAGGAACAGAGCTTCATGGCGAATGCAGATTCTGATGATGATATGGAGGATTTGCAGGCTAATGCAGCAGTTATGTTGATGGCAAACATGCACGAAATCCACATGAGTAATACAGGCCCAGTGTATGACACTGACGGCTTGTCTCAGGTATCAGATCAAACTATATTCATTAATGATCTGATATCTCCGCCAACATCTGCATCCGACAAGGATCAGAGTGTTCCACATGAGCCGTCTACATCTCATTCCGATGATAATCAAATAGATCCCGTAGTTATATTTGACGATCAAGATGACCTTATGGTTAACATTGATAATCAAGTTGACTCCGTGGTTATACTTGAGGATCTGATTAATGATCATGTTGAGACTCACGTTGAACAAGGACAATGAATGGAAATATGCCGTAACCTTAATCAGCAATTAAAAGATAAAAATGCACTGTTAACTAAGGACAATGAATGCTTAAAGTATCAACTCAACATTTTTCAAACTCAAGAAAAACGTGAAAAAGGTTTTGAAGTCACTTTTGCTAAATCTTACCAAAACGAAAAATCATTAGAACAACAGATACGTGATCTAGTCGCATCTAAGAATGCTTTGCTGTCTCAAATAGAACAACTGAAATATGATCATAAACAACAACTTAACGCTCTCACTTTGGAAACTCAAAAAACCAAGTCTGAGTTGTTAACTTGTCAAAAAAAGTTCCTTGAGTACAAAAAACATTCAACGAAACAAATAGATGACTATCTTGAAGAAATTGTCGACTTACAAAACAAAATCAAAGAGTTTCGAAATGTTGTTTATAAACATGGGGAGTCAATCACAATTATTCAAAAGTTTACTTTTAAACCAAATCCAAATAGATATGGACCGAATCTTGCTGATTACAAACCAAAGTTTTCAAATAGAGCATTCAAACCAAATCTTGAAGTTTACAGTGCAAAACATAAAATTGATGATTCCATTATGAGTGTTGTTGAATATAATCGTCAAGAGAAGTTAGATGCAGAAGACGAGAGTCGGTCAAAATTGGAAAATGTTGTTTATAACAAACCATTTAACTATTCAAAAGCCGTTACTTTCGTCACACAACAGGATTTTTCTAACACACCCTGGGTTATCACACCTACTTCTGCGGGTCCCCTTTCCAATACTGCACAAATTAATGGTCCTTTACCTTCACTTAGTGAAATAAAACCATTAGCTGAACAATGTAAAGTTTTAAAATATTTTGAAACATTCATTTCGGACATCAAACTTTTGGAACGTGAAATTGAATTTCATTCTGAAATAAAAGTTGAACATTTTCAATCGCCTCTTGCGCGAGAACAAAGAGACATTCTTCAGAAAAGACTTTTACCTCATGTCCGAAATTTGAAAAATTGTGCTATATATTAGGAAAGGGGTTTTCACAAGGAACTTGGAATTATGAAAAGAGTTTTCGAACAAACAGAAACATCGATTTCAAATTCAAAATGTAAAAAGAAAATGTTACGAAAAGATGTTGATCGAATCTTAGAAGATGTTCTCTGTGCTGATATCCATAATATTGTGTTATTACATTCTGTTGCATATGCATTTGATTATATCTCTGCTGATTCTGTGGATTATGTTGAAAATTTTGAGAATACCGATAATGTGTCTCAAATCAACTCTTTAAAAGTTGAAAATGAACGATTGTCAAACGAGCTTTCAAATGCAAAACGTCGTCTTCAATGGTGTCAAAAAGATTGTCAAAATCATGAACTTGCTTTACAAAACAAAATCAACCAGTTGCGTTCAAAATCTTTTGATCCAAAAATAGAACATTTGGATGATGAAAACGTGTCTTTGAAGTGTCAACTTTCAAAATATGAACATGAAATTTTAAACGTTAAAAAGGAATATGGTGTCATATTTGATTTACTCAAAAAGACTCGTGATAAAGCATCAAAAGACCTTGATGATCATCTTGCATACACCAAAGATGTTTTACGACGAGATGGACTCACTCGTTCTGAAAATCTAGATTTGTTACACAAAATCCATGACTTAAAAGCGGAGTTGGTGAAATGTAAACAAGATAGGAATAGTAGCACAGTAGTAACTGCACCTAAACAGATTCAAAACGATTCTAGAACATCTAATGACAAACCACAAGAAACTAATGTGCGTCCCTCTACTGAAACAGGAATAGTTGCCTCTTTTCCCAACGCCTGCACTTCACAGCCTAGGAGCAATACAAGGAAGAATAGGAAGTTGCGACGTAAGAAAAGAACAATAAAGAATGCTGAAGTAGAAGAACACCTTAGGACTTTGAATAAAACTCAGGTTGCACCCACTTTAGAAATTGCGTCTGACAAATGTGAATGATGAATCTTTAAGTACTTTAAATGTTAAGTTTGAAGCTTCTTGTGTTGGTTGTCGTAAAAGTATGTTTTCTAGTTGTCATGACAAATGTGTTGCTAAAGTTATCTTATCTCGTAAGCGGAATGCTAGAAAATGTAATACCTCTAGGCCCACTAATGCTTCTAAGTCTGTGCTAGGTAAACCGCCTTCTAGTGTTTCTGCAAACATCATTGATGTATCTGTAGCACCCACTTCACCTCCTAGGAAGAACTTATCACCTAGTGCATTTACTAAGACCAAAGCTAATACTAGTTGGAGATGGCAGAAATGGTTACATAATACACTTGGCTTTACCTGGATACCTAAAATCATTAACATGTGTGTTTCTACTATAACTGCTTCGAAACCCTCAAACTCTTCGGGTTCCACATCTACTTCTATTCCATCTGTGTCGTCTATGTGTAATGCAGGTGATACAGATCATCCTCTGGATTGTTGATAGCGGATGTTCCTGACACATGACAGGCAATCTCAAACTGTTATCCAACTTTGTTGCAAAGTTCATTGGCACTGTCAGATTCGGGAATGATCACTTCGCAGCTATCATGGGCTACGGAGATTACATCAATGGCAACATCGAAATTAGCAGGGTTTATTATGTGGAAGGTCTCGGTCATAATCTCTTCTCAGTTTGTCAGTTCTGTGATGGAGATTTGGAAGTTGCTTTTTGGGAGAAAACTTGTTTTATTCGTGATCTACATGGAAACGATCTTATGTCCGGAACCCGTAATTCAAGTCTTTATACAATCTCAATGCAAGACATGATTGCTTCATCTCCCAAGATTTCGGTATTCTAAAGATCACCTTTGCTCAGCTTGTGAATAAGGGAAAAGCACTCGTGCTCACTTTCCTTCAAAGGTGGAACACAGCTCACAAGATGTGCTTCATCTTCTTCACATGGATTTGTGTGGCCCGATGCGCGTGCAGACGATTAATGGCAAAAGCTACATATTGGTAATTGTAGATGACTACTCAAGATGGACTTGGGTTTATTTTCTTCAAAGTAAAGATCAAGCTCCACAGATGATCATCACCTTTCTCATAAAAATTCAAGTTTAGCTCCGGAACACAGTCAGACAAATCAGAACAGACAAAGGAATTGAATTTGTGAATCAAACTCTTCGTGCATTTTATGAGAAAGTGGGAATTAAGCATCAAACATCTATTGCATAAACACCAGAACAAAACGGAGTTGTTGAAAGATGAAACCGTACGTTAGTGGAAGCTGCAAGAACGATGTTAATAAATGCAAAACTTCCAGATTACTTGTGGGCTGAAGCCGTGTCAACTGCTTACTATACTCAAAACCGTTCAATGATTACAAAACGCCACAACAAAATACCTTATGAGCTTATCCACAACCACAAACCGAACCTCAAATACTTTCATGTTTTTGGATCTCTTTGCTATCCAAATAATGATCGTGATGACTTTGGAAAGCTCAAGGCTAAAGCAGACATTGGGGTCTTTGTTGGATACTATGAAAATTCTAAGGGTTTTCGAATCTGGAATCGTCGTACAAGGGAGATTATGGAAACGATTCATGCAAATTTCGATGAGCTTACAGAAATGGCTTCTGAGCATAACAGCTTGGAACCCGGTCATAACCATTTAAACTTCCCTCAAACCCCATCATCAGCTGAACCTAGTTTACAACTTACTCGACGTAAAATGGAACAGCTATTTGCTCCTCTGTTTAGTGATGATATTGATGAACGTGCTCCAGCTGTATCAAATGTTTCCGCTGCTCAACTTGATCATAATCCAATACCTGATACACATGCTACAACAACTATTGTTGAGGAAGCACCACCAGTTGATTCTACAACAACAGTCGAACAAACCGCATCCAACGACACTGAACCAGCTGATGATATTCTGAACAATGAAGTACCCCCACCTGCAGATTATGATCCAAATGCGTTCTTCAATCCGTTTGCTAATGAAACTGCCACACCTGATGTTGCGGAATCATCTACAAGCCATTTGAATCCTCCCAATCTCAAGAATGTATATCAACACCAACCTTCCACACATCGTTGGACGAAAAACCATCCTCTTGAAAACATTATTGGTAACCTGAATCAACCAGTCGTAACTAGACAACGTCCTCACACAGACGGCAAACATTGCATGTATGCACTCACTGTCTGCCAATCTGAACCTAAAAACATTAAAGATGCAATGACCAAAGACAACTGGATTGAATCTATGCAAGAAGAAATCAATTAGTTTAAACGTCTTGAAGTATGGGAATCGGTTGAAAGACCAACAGGGGTCTTCGTCATTGGTCTCAAATGGATTTGGAAAAACAAATTGGATGCTGAAGGAACCATAATTAGAAATAAGTCACGTCTGGTGGCTAAGGGTTATAGACAGGAAGAGGGTATCGAATTTGAAGAATCATTCGCTCCGGTTGCTCGTCTTGAGGCTGTTCGGATCTTTCTCGCATTCGCGGCTCACATGAACATAACGGTCTTTCAGATGGACGTCAAAACTGCTTTTCTCAATGGACTACTGAAAGAAACGGTCTATGTTAGCCAACCAGAAGGATTCGTTGATCCAGAGTTCCCTAATCACGTCTACAAACTGAAAAAGGCTCTCTACGGTCTCAAACAAGCCCCTCGGCCGTGGTATGGTAAGTTATCATCCTTTCTCATCGCTAATAGTTTCGTCAAAGGATCGGTCGACCCAACACTTTTCATACAATATCACGGGGCACACATTTTAATCGTTCAAATTTATGTGGATGACATCATTTTTGTGTCAACACATCTAAAATACTCAAACGCTTTTTCAAAACTTATGAAAAAACATTTTGAAATGTCCATGATGGGTGAACTTACGTTCTTTCTAGGACTTCAAATTCATCAATCACCCCATGGTATATTTCTAAGTCAGTCCAAATATGCCCTTGAAATTTTAAACAAAAATGGAATGCAAAACTGCGATACCTATGCCACACCATTGGCACATACCAAGAAACTAGACACTGATTTGCATGGGAAATTGGTGGACCCTACCAAATACCATAGTATTATTGGGTCTCTCATGTATCTAACAGCAAGTAGGCCTGATATTGTTTTTGCCGTATATCTTTGCTCCTGTTATCAGTCAAGACCAACTGGAACTCACCTCTCTGAGGCTAAAAGAATCCTCCAATACATCAAGGGAACCATTAAATTGGGGATCTGGTGTCCGAAGGATTCTGGTTTTGAACTAATAGCTTTTTCAGACGCTGATCACACAGGTTGCTTAGATTCTCGGAAAAGTACTTCAGGAGCTTTACAATTTCTTGGTGATAAACTGGTGTCATGGCAATCGAAGAAGCAGGATTGTACATCGCTGTCCTCAACTGAAGCAGAATATGTAGCCATGTCGGCGTGTTGTGCGCAAGTCATTTGGATGAGAACACAACTCAAAGACTATGGTTACGTATTTGACAGAATCCCGATGTACTGCGACAATCGAAGTGCTATTGCGATCTCGTGCAACTCTGTTCAACATTTGAAATCAAAGCACATCGATCTTCGATATCATTTCATCAAGGAGCATGTGGAAAAGGGTACCGTTGAGTTATACTTTGTGGGTACTGAATACCAATTGGCAGACCTTCTCACCAATGCCTTAGCTCCTGCTAGGTTAACTGAGTTGGTCCACCGAATTGGTATGCGGTGTTTGACTCCAGAAGAACTGGACAAACTTTTAAAACAATCTTAAAACCAGTCAAATACCAAAACCTCTTTTGTAAATATTTTTTTCAAAAACAAAATACAAAAATATAAAATCTGTTAAAATTCAAAAATATTCTCCTATCTAACTTCTTTCAAACATGTCAAGTACAATTTTTCCGTCAACACTTACTCTTTCAAAATTTAGTATTTTCTTAGTAAGTGTTGAGGGGGAGAAAGTAAATATTTTCTTCTGTTTCATAAAACCTTGTACTTGCATGTTACCGTATTCCGGTTGTTTCTTTGATAATGGTGGTCACATTTCTGGTTTATTGACACTCTCCGGACTCAAATTTATAAAATTTCATTATTTCTTAAGGTGAGGGGGAGTGTCGTCAAGTTTTTTTCCAAATATCATACTTTACGTAACCAAAAAATGGAAGTTATGGGCTTTGGATGAAAATGGTTGAGGTGGAGGGACTAAAGTTGTCAAATGTCTAAACAATTTTTAACAAAACCCTTCCACCAACTATTCTTTAACATTTAATACAAACATTTAATATTCTCAATGTTAGAAATTAGAAAATTCCATAGTGAAGAGTCGGTCACCCCTAATATTATCTAGCGTAAGTTAGCTCGTAGACATATCGTTATTTACGTTATTTAGTAGTTTATTTATTAGTTTGTAGCGTAGTATAGCTTAGTGCAACACCGTGGAGGAAGGACGGGTCTTTACCCACTGTATCCCTGATCCACAGGCCGATAGGAGGTCGTATTTCTTGTAACTATAAATATCCCTTCCATCCATGGAAGGGGTGGTGTTTTTCAATCTAATATTCAACTTTTGTGAAGTAACTCTCTACCAAGAAACACCCAACTCTCTAACTTTCTCTCTCTAATGGCTAACATGTATTTTGATCTCCCAAGACCACCCGAATCATCAAACACATAAATATACGATCCTACAATTGGTACCAGAGCCAAGGTTATTGTGTTATATTTGATTTGTGTGGTCCTTACCATGGTTGTTGTTTGTGGTTTTTGGTTAAGTTGTTAACTGGTTTGTACTCTTTTGGTTGGAAAGAATGTTAAACTGTCTATACATGTTTTTACATGGTTGTTTGGTCAAAAAAATGTTGTGAACTGTTTATTCAGTTTATACGTCTTTGGATATTAAGTTTTATCTGGTTGTGTTAAATGTGTCCAAACAGTCCCTATACGATTTTTGGTGTTACCATATCGTGAAATATTGTGGTCAATGTCACATTTTTATGGTCAAACTGTCATCTTTGTGGTCAAACGGGTCTAAAGTAGCAGTTTTTGTGATAGTTTTTCTGGGTTTAGTATGAAGGTGGTCGGAAAAGTAGCCCGAAAACTCATCGGAAAACATAAAAAATCTTGCTGGCGATTTGACACAAAACTGACCAGATGCATTGCACCTCTTATAGCGACTTGTCTTTACAAGTCGCTACGACTTAGCCTAGCGACTTGGTTGTGGCGACTTAGCCTAGCGACTTGGTCGTGGCGAGTTAGCCTAGCGACTTGGTCGTGGCGAGTTAGCCTAGCGACTTGGTCGTGGCGAGTTAGCCTAGCGACTTGGCCGTGGCGAGTTAGCCTAGCGACTTGTCGTGGCGACTTGGTGCATTATATTGGTAGCGACTTGGGTTTTTGACATTGTTAAGACAGAAAGGATGAAGGAGAATCGACCACAAGACCACAACCATTAAAACTGAAAAGTAAAAGCATGGAAAACTTAAAGTGGATCTCAGTTTGTTCGTGTCTATTATAAGGGACATATCAAGACCTTCAAGGGTCCATTTACACGACATTCATCATAGATCTTGACTCAAAATTATGATAATAACTTAATTCGGATTTTTGTGAATCTCATATATGGTTCGTGCATATTCATTGAATATTCAAGACCATCAAAAGGTATATGCCACGGAACCCTCTCATCACTGATCCTATTTGAAGTCAAAGCCTAAAAAAATTATTCGAATATCTTTAAGAGATTTAACAACTTGTGTTAAAACCTTTTATAATATATTCGGTTTTTTTTAAAAGAAAATGATAAGGCCTCTTAAAGATCTCAGATTATTTGTGTTCTCACTATCAATAGGACCATACACGATCTCTAACACAAATTTCTCCATCATTGATCTAATTCATGTATTCATTTTCGAACTTAAAGGAGATGATTTCAACAAGTTTGTTGAATCATTTCTTTGATTCGTGAAAAAGAATGGAAAGACAATTAATTTGAAAAACCACTCAATGATTAACCTACCTTGTTATGTTGTGTTTAAACTCGTGGATGTCACCATGGACTCATGCCATCCCTGTGGCCATCTCACAGCCATCCTTGTGGCGAGTTTAACTTGTTTAATGGATTCGTCTTTATTGGCTTATTACAATTGAAGCTGCGTTTTGGATGTTAAGTTAAGGATCTGATTTGAGGTTGATTGGATGAGTTTATTTTTGTTTAAGGAGATGGGGGCGGATTTATGAGAGATTAGGGTTTGGATGAGAGAGTTTTTTTTGTAAGAAGCATATTTGAGTGTGAGAAGCAGTGATGGGGGCGTATAGTGGTGAGAGATATTAGGGTATCATTAGGGTTAAATGTGTTCTTTTATACTCCGCGTCTAAATTAGGGTATCTGGATTGGACCTCATGGTTGGGCCTCGTTGTGGTGTAAGATGATGGGCTGTGAATGGGGCCCGTGGTAATGGAGTTGGTCTCGAGGACATAATGTGGATATAAGGGGTCCTTGTATACGTTATTAATTTAGGCTGGAACACATGAATTTAAATTCACTTTGTGATATTTAAATTTTTTATGTCAAATTTTCACTTTGGTTAAAGATTGAAATCGACTGAGATGTATACCCCGTATGGTTTGGAAAAAATTTGTTTGGACATGGGCCATTTTATTTGGACTTTGTATTCATGGGCCGGATCCATTGATTTCATTTGGTATACTCACTGAGGTTTCATCGGGTTTATTATTTCGGACATATAAGTTGAATGTTGGTGAACCAAGTATGAGTGAACTATGTTGAGTATCATTAAGTATGATTGAAGTGGACCTAACATGGTGTTGAAGTCTGACCGGATGAAATTGTAAAACTTCTTGAACAAGGTCTAGAATATATTGATTAAGTTAGTCCAGTTAATGATTACTTTGACATTTGAGATAAGATTTTGTCTAACGATTCGACTTAATTTGATGATGCGGTTTGAGAATACGATTTGTGATAATGAGTGTTGATGAAATGATGGAACTTGTGGGTACTTTAGTGTGATACTCTGATGTTTACATTTTCACGGATATTTTGCGGCTTGAATTGATTATACAAGGTTGACTACAGGGTTGTTTGAATGATATTTCTTATTTGGATTTGAAGTGAGGTTTTCCGGGCACGGTTACTTATTTTGTCTTCTTTCTTTCTATCCTTCCGCGAAGATGACTTGTTTGGGCATTTATTGAGGGTGATAAAGACTTGGCTATTTGGTTACGCTTGTGATTCTTTCCTGCTTAACCCACAACGTAATTATCACTTCGGTGTCTCACTCAGTTGAGAATGTCAAGAGGTTCTGTACATTGGGTACACCGTTTCTTCTTCACAAGGATTAGTACAAGTTTAAGTAACATATCTGGGGAATTCTACTTCATGATCAAGTTTGGTATATCGGATTTACTTCTCCATGTTGTCACTGCAATTGCCGACAGAATGCGTGAGTGATGTGTTTACCAAGGTGTTTATTGGATGGTTGATGATAATGTTGATGTTGGATAATGAACAGTTGATGAACCGCTGCATGTTCCCCTAAAACAGATATTCACCGAAACCAATGTTGTCATAATACATTCAAGCTGACATTGTTTACGGTTTTGTCTTGATTTTGTAAAATCCCGCGAAAGAACCTATTTCTCGGTTTAAATCAGAGACTTGTAAAATCCCGTGATAATGGAAACATCCTGGTATTAGTAAAGTGCATTTCCGGATCTATCTTACGGTTTATTCTTGGTTTTGTAAAATCCCGCGAAAGAAACTATTTCTCGGTTTAAACCATAGAGTTGTAAAATCCCGTAATGATGGAACCATCTTGGAGAAGAGAAAGTGTAATTCTGGATTTTTTGATGCTGGTGCCACGGTTTCTGCTTCGAAGAAGGGATAAAAGGATGTACTTCATGAATTGGGTGATTGTTTGGATTGTCTTCATGGCAGTTTGGTTATTACATGGTTTTACGGGGTTATGTGCTTTTAACCATGGTCGGGATGAAACCATTATCAGAGTTCACTTAAAACGTTAAAGGAGGCTAGACTTGAGCAGTTATCTAGAAGATGTGACAACGGGGTTAATTCACTATTATTTATTTGAGGTTGAAGTAAAATATCACGGGCGAGTGTACTTAGTATCTGAAGGTATCGGGGATGGATGGATGAAGATTCTTCAGGATCCTTGTTCGAACTTATTTTCAAAAACGAAGACTTGGAAATCTAGTTATTGTTGAGTGACTTTTACCTTTTCTGTTACCACTTGGGGGAATTGGGCTCTTATCACCTCAAAATAACTATCACTTTAAAGAGTTACGTTGTAGTGCTCAGTGTCACATTCAATTGTGGATTTTCAAGAGGTAATGTACGTCTATTACTTGATGGTTGGTTGGTTGAAGAGTATAAAGTACTTAAGAGATTCAATGGAGCATGAATTCTCGGCACCGCTCTTTGTTACATATGTGCAAGTTTAAGTCACGAGTTCGGGTTAGTTTACTTCAGGGTCAAATTTATCATATTGGGTTTTCTTCATCAGCTGTCACGACAAATAGCCTACTGAATGATAATGGGGTTGATTACATGTTTTGCTAAGAGAGCAGAAAAGAGAGAGATTATGACGTTTGAACATATCAGTTCAAGCCTCGTTCCTCAAAGAAAAGAAAGGTGTACGCTTCAGTGCGCTTTATCTTCTGAAGAAGAGAAATCTTCTTATTATGACCATTCTCATCAACATGCTTCATACTTTTTCCATGTGCTTCAGTCATCAAGTGAACAGGGCTACCATTGATTGTTTTCTTATTCAACTTGATCTACTATAAGGACGATGGCGACATCATATGCTAATTTTGCGGGGGAGAAGTGTGAATAGAATACATTTGGATGATTTCACTCATTTAGTCAAGAATGGCAACTTCGTCTGCAATT
The DNA here is from genome assembly GCA_019973895.1 of Chrysanthemum seticuspe. NCBI lineage: Eukaryota > Viridiplantae > Streptophyta > Magnoliopsida > Asterales > Asteraceae > Chrysanthemum > Chrysanthemum seticuspe. The sequence goes on along the minus strand of BPTQ01000007.1, from coordinate 210,963,099 downwards.
CTTGAGGGGGAGAAGAAGTATGATAATTCTGCATGGTTGATTGTTATATGAGAATAAATGGTCAAACGGCTCCAAACTCATGTAAGAACCGAGCTTCTTCTTATCGGGTCATCTTTACATGGAGTTTCTTCTAAGAGTCGTTGGTTGACATCTTCACTCGGACTGATATGAGTTTATTGACAAAGTGCTTCCGGTTAATGCTTCACGTGCACATCAACATGATGATTCCGAACAACCTTCTGTTCTTGTTTGATGTGATTGTTTGCTTGGTGTTACCATTTCGTGTGTTCGTTGCGGCCTGATTGCTGATTTCCTTGATGAACATCTTTCTGTTCTTGTTTGATTGGGAGGGATTCTAGTTAAGGGGATTTGCAAGATGTAAGTTGATTGGGATGCTTTTTGGTGATGTTCTTGTTTTTGGTGAGTTGAAGATGTTAACTTTCTATTCCCCAACTGGACAATCATGAAGAAGGTCGAGTCTACAGTCTATTCTACATTTTCTGCTACATGTTAGAAGACTAAAGACGAGTTGCATTTAACGATCTAAAGACTTCTTCTTAATTTGGGCATTTATCAAACAGATTGTCGGTTTAGGGGAGAGCAGTAATTGGGAGAAAGTTATAAGTCAGATTTAATTCCCAATTAGACGTGCTCATATTCTTTAGCAGTGACTACTCGAGACGTTGATATTGACTATTGTTGGACACTTGATACAAGTTGATTACTTCGGAGTTAATCATTTATCGCTTATTTGAGATTGAAGTTGATTTTCACAAAGGCATGTTCTTATTTGATAGCTTGCTCGGGCTTAAGAATTAGAGTAGAAGACTTGGTTTATCTAGTTACCAGCAGTCGAGGTGGATGGTTGAAGACCTGGTTAACTATCAATATTAGGAGTTACTTTGTTTTACTCAGTGTCACACGCATATGACGGTGTGGATAATCTCAAGAGGTGTTAATGTCTCATACTTTGTTTGGGTAGTGAGTACTTAGAGATTTGCTTGAAGCATAAATTCTCGACACCGTTCTTCCATCATTAGGTGCAAGCTTAAGATACAAATGTGGGGAAGTTGACTTCAGTTTCAAGTATGGTATAGCGGGTTTTCTTCTTCAGTGGTCACTTCAAATTGTCTACAGAAGGGTTGATATAAATAGTCAGAGAGAGTCTTCAGCAAGTTGATTCTCACAAAGAATTCAAGTGTTCTTCTCAACAAATTTCTAGTATACGGGCTTTCAATGAGTTGCTGATTCTGAAACATCAAAACCAGCAAGGGGAAAGGAGACACGCATCTAAACGCGAGTAATCTTGATGAGCTTAATTCTTCTAAGTGATTGAAGATATCCCGGGAAGACAAATGTTATTACCGCAGAGAAACTCAAGGTTTGACTCATGGCGAGTAAACTTGATGAACTTAACTCTTCTAAGTGATTGAAGATATTCCGGGAAAACAAATGTCATGACCGCAGAGAAACTCAAGGTTTTACTCATCAAGACGTTTAGTGTTCTTATTCCAACTATGTGGGGGAAGAGATGTTAGAGAAAGTTTCTGAAGATAAAAGAGGTACACAAGTATGACATATTCAGGGAAGATAAATGTGTAACATGAGGGAGGTGTTATCAGTTATTCTCTCGTTGGGAATGTGTATACTTCGGATACTTGAGCTTCATACACATTCATCAGGGACGAAAGATGTGAACATAGGGGAGGTGTTCTACATTACCCTCTTGATGTGTATTCGGGAGAGTTCTTGGATATTGGTGTACTTCGGGTTCTTGAGCTTCATACACGATCATCCGGGAAGAAAAATGTGAACATGGGAAGGTGTTTTCATTCCCCTCATGATGTGTATTTTGGAGAGTTCTTGAGCATTATACAAAGAGACTGACTGCATCAATTCAACTACGTGGGGGAAGTGGTCTCTTGACACCTTTTGGAATGGATTGCTTCAGACTTCAGTGGTAATGAAATTTGAGAAGAAATTTAAAGAGTGGGATGATACGTTGCTGTTCTTCTTGTTGATGATATAACCCCGAATGGAGATCCTCGATTATCGTTCTTAAATGGAGCAGCGGAATTTATGATAATGGTGTGCTTTCTTGTGCACCTGGCTAAAGCAAGCTTGAAATAGAGCTTCGAATCTGCTCATCTTAAGGATTTTCGGTTTGGGGGGAAGCTGCCAGAGTCTCACTTTCAGATGGTTCAATTTCTCAATTCAGGAGCATTGGAAGCTTTGGTGGTGAATGTTTAAGAGTTGATGACTTCTTTCTTCTACGACGTGCTGCTCGATATCCTTATCTCGGTACTCGTATCATCATCTTCTTTTACTATATCATCTTCTCTATCTTTGTATATATTTATCAAAAACAAAATACAAAAATATAAAACCAACAAAAAGAAATAGAAAAATATAAAACCAACAAAAAGAAAATAGAAAAATATAAAACCTTTAAAAAAACCCATAAAAATCAGAAAATTTGAAAAATACCAAAAATATTGTTTTCTCATGACATGTCTTCTGGTATCGATAACATCTACGGTCTTAGAAATGTCATTCAATAATGGCACGGGACTTTAGATGAAGTTCGAGCAGGAGGTGTAAATATTTTTTTTCCAAAACATGTCACAAACGATGGCTTACAGTTATTTCAGACTGTAACCCGAGCTTCAAAATATGGCTTGCTATTATTTCAGATGGCAACCCGCTCTTTAAAGGAAGGAAAGTGCTACGCTTAAACAATTTTTTCAAATATTTCGTGCACTTATCCTAAAAACAAATGAGGAAAGTATGTCGAAGGACTGCTGTTCCTACACAAATGTTTTTCCGTCTAAAATTCTTCAGAAAAATATTTGTTGTATTTCAAAATGGTGGTAAAATGAGTTGCTTGAAAAATCAATCAGGATCAGAGTTTTCGTATTAATTTGCAAACTCAATCAATGACTTCTGCGCTTTTAAAATGTTTCAAAAATTGAGTCATTGATTGAGGGGGAGAATGTTTTCAAATCTATATCATCTAACGAGCTTTCTTAATTATCCTACGTGCTTAATTAAAAATGATAATTGCCTGTGTCGAAGGACTAGGAATTTAGGATATGATTGTTAGGTTTAGATGATTAGAGTTTGATTAACACATTAACCCCATGCCTTATATGATCTGATTGTTATGTTAAATTGACTTTAATTAGTCAATTGTTGTTTGGGTGATGTCGACCACCATATATTTGTATGTGTGTTCACTAACGTATGCAGGTATATTGGTATAAAAGAATGTTCCCGATCCGGATCCCACAAATGATGATGATTGGATGCCGAAAGGAAAGGGTAACGATATCTTGGGTTGACAAATGAAGAAACGGAGCTTAATTGGACTTCAATGGAGAGTTGGCATAAATGCAACGTAAGAGGTCTCACTGCATCAGCAGATGGTTTTCTTCTAAGTGATTGAAGAAACGGAGCTTAAATTGGACCTCAGTTGGCATTCAAAATGCAACATAAGAAGAAGTCTCACTGCATATGCAGACGGTTTTTCTTCCAAACCCTACAACAACAACAACAGAAGCTTCTCAACCACCTAATGTATCTTGTGCAGGAAAAGTAGTAAATGATACCATCTTTAAACAATTTTTGAAAATATAGTTTTGAATATGGAAAAATATTGTTTTGAAAATAAATTGGTCTTAATTTTGAAAATCACCGGACTTCATTTTATCAAAACTTAAGTCACTCAATTATCGACTTCGGTCATCGATTGAGGGGGAGAGTGATTTAATTTAAAATATTTTCATACAATATATCTTCAAAAAGTCCGTTTTGTACAACAAAAAGTGGTGATCTAAAGATTTAATGTTATGTCATGGTATGATTTTTTCTTTAGAATCAAGGTCTTTCAAAATGAAATCTTTTCTGTTCTTGTTTGATTGTGAAATTGTTTTGTTTTACTTAAAAGATCTCTTAAAAACTATCATACCTGACACTAACAATCTTTAATGTCTTAAAATGGTCCATATCTGTCATATTTCAAAATTGAATCTTGCCACGTCTTTCCCCAAAATTTTATAAATGATTTAAATCAGTTGGGATCACAAATCTCAAATGGTTTGATATTCTGATCGGGGTAGAGATCGTGTTTTAAATCTCAAATCTTTTTTAAATGGAATTGGTTTTAGTCCTTTAAAGGCACTCCTGCCTCCATGTGCCAAACGATTTCAATATACATAATGCACATGTTGAGGAGGAGGATTTATCCAAAAACCAGATGAGTATTTAAACAAGGCCACATTTTCTCCCATGTTTTCTAAACCTAATTAAATCACTTGGGATCCAAAATCTCAAAGGATTTGATATTTTTGATCGGGGGAGAATTTGTGATTTAATAATGAAATTTGATAAAAGTTGATCGTTTTGATTCAGTTGTGCAGGCTGCTCTCTCATATGTGCTAAACGCTTTCGAATCTCGAAGCACATATTGAGGGGGAGCAAAACCATCGAGGTACAAAAGTTTTTTAAAAGAGATTATAAAGTACCTTGATTGTGTTTTCAAATGGTTTTCTTAATGGATTTTGTGATTGTGGATGTGCTTCAAAAGAACTCTTGCCTCTATGTGATAAAATGTTTTAAAATATCCTATGCACATATTGAGGGGGAGAATTTTACCATGAAAATCAAATGGCTTTTTCGTATGAAAATAGTGATCAAAGAAAATATTTCAAAGTCCTCTTGCCTCCTTGTGCTAAACAATTTCTAAATCATACGCACATGTTGAGGGGGAGGTTTTCTAAATGATCAAAACTATTAAGGTACATAATGCTTTGATCTCGTGTTACAAGTACCTTGATTGGTTTTCCAAATGATTTTTCAATTGGTTTCATGAAGGAAAGAACTGTACCAAAAGACCGACCAATTTACTTTATGCATGGTGTTATAAGGATGGTTAGGTTAGGTATTTGTTCCCACGATCCGCCAGAACCGGAGGGATCTTCCCAGGGACAATCCACTAGATAGTGTAGAGTCCTTAGGAATATTGAAAAAAGGAGAAAAATGAGAAATGGGAAGAGTGCGGACTGAGACAGAGCTAGTACTGGAATTAACCCAACAAGGTTCTAGTAATGAAGTCTTGGTAAGCACTGAAGGGGTTGAAGAATGAAAAAGAACTGAATGTGAAAAAGGGTGAAAAGAAATAGCCTTCCATCAATTCAACCTTAGGGCAGTAACCGGGTTCAATACATATGCTACTGGTGTTTACCAAGGTAACGCCAGTATTGAAGACAAGACATCATGGACCCAGTGATGCACTGCACTAAACTTCCCAAACCACTCAAGTTCCTCTTAAAAGGGCTTGTTTCATTCTCACGGGGAACCGACATTATCTATCGACTTTCTCTTAGAGATTGTTGATATTGAAGTAGGAGACCCTCTCCCTAGTCTCCGGCACAGGAACCAAAAATGCACTATTGAGTCTAGAGCCAAGAGATCATCCACAATAAATCTCATTAGGACACTTTCAATGAAGACTCTCTGTTTCACACAATGTGGAAAGAGACATTATATCTTGAGTCCTACGCATTATCCTTGTGGTATTGCCAGAACATCTGAGTGATGTGTTTACACACTCACAATGAAGATGGAAAGCCTTCTGGAGCCAACATCAAACAAGCTCTTGGTAGGTGGCATGTGAGATCTATTATATGGATCAACCATGTGACAACTGAACAGAAACAATGGGGCGATTCAATTTCTTGAATCAATCCTGGTTCAGGTTAGGGATTGACGGATACCTTTGAAAAACCGGTCTTTGTGCTTATAAACTCTTTTCTTTAGCACATCGACCGTGTACTCATTTTTCAAATCAAAAGGTGTTTTATGATTGATAATTGATTTTCATTAAAACCTTCGCTGTATTGCAAAAACAATTTCTATTGAGCAATACTCGATTGTTTTTCAAATATCTTTTCATCAATCAGTGGACTTAAATTCGCTGGTTCACTCACTCCGTGTTGTCTTCTTTGAGACGTTCCGGTTTGAGAACAGCTAGAACAGCTGCGAAACCCTGTCAAGGAGATTCTTAAGAATCCTACCTGATCACAGGCAGTACTTGTACTGATCAACGGGGAACCGTGGGCCGTGTACCTCAATTCAACGAAAGTGATCAAAGACACTTTCGTGCGCTTTATTGCTAACTGTCGTATGCAGGTACACCCCGACGATTGCAGCTGATCAGGATTGAGGAGTCAATCCAAAGCCGCATGTTCACAGCAACCACACTTAATTGAAGAAATCATGACTGGTGCATATCTACATAACCTGGTTCTGATATTTTTTTACTATGCTTCTGTTTCGCTGCTGCAAATATCATGAACCAGTAAGGCTTCCGCTTCTCTGATGGAAAGATGTCATGATTCAAAAGTGTGAGCATGTCGGTCCAAATGTCACAACTTCACATGAAGGCAACACTACTATGGATGATCCAGAGAGATTTACTGTGGCTGATGATCTCAAAGAAAGCTCAAAGATCATCAAGATGTGGATCAGTTAAAGGCCTCCACTAAAAGTACAAATCAATGCGGACTTTGAAGAATCGCTACAAAAGCACAAAGATTGTTGAAATGAAGAATTGAAGTCTACGAGCTCGAGAACAAAGACAAGAATAGAATGCTAGGATTCGAAATGTATAACATGGGGTGACCTCCCTTAGGGGGAGATTGTTAGGAATTAGAAAATTCCATAGTGAAGAGTCGGTCACCCCTAATATTATCTAGCATAAGTTAGCTCGTAGACATATCGTTATTTACGTTATTTAGTAGTTTATTTATTAGTTTGTAGCGTAGTATAGCTTAGTGCAACACCGTGGAGGAAGGACGGGTCTTTACCCACTGTATCCCTGATCCACAGGCCGATAGGAGGTCGTATTTCTTGTAACTATAAATATCCCTTCCATCCATGGAAGGGGTGGTGTTTTTCAATCTAATATTCAACTTTTGTGAAGTAACTCTCTACCAAGAAACACCCAACTCTCTAACTTTCTCTCTCTAATGGCTAACATGTATTTTGATCTCCCAAGACCACCCGAATCATCAAACACATAAATATACGATCCTACACTCAACAACCAAATCCTACGCCTATCATTTCATCTTCTAATCTGTGTGTCTAACTCCAAATTTGTAAGTGTTTTAATGATTCTTGGGTCAATATAAACATTGGTTTTGCTTTTTAATCAAATCCAACGGTTTGATAATGAGTTAGAAGTGATTTTGTGTTCTACGCGTATAAGTATGAACACAAAATCACCATTTGATGTTTATAATGAATATTATTGTGTCAAAGCGTTTAAAATCAATTGTCAAAAACATTTTCATTATCAAAACATACCTAGAAAACGTTTTTGAATCACTTTCAAGATTAGGGTTTATGCGTAGATTTAGGGGTTTTCATTTGGGATTGTTTCTGTGTAATTGGTTTATCATATGATGATTGAAACATAGTTAATTATCCAAAACCATGCTCAAATCATACCCTGAAACAATAAATTTTGAGTAATTGAGATTTAGGGTTTATACACGTATGAATTGGGTATTATTGATTCATAAGGCTAGTGATGTTAAAACTTGTTTCAAATAACTCATTTGACTTCTAAGGTATCCCAGAAAACGTTTGGTGCAAATCCTATGGCTAAATTCCTTATTCTTAAAATTTGAAAGACTAGGGTTTGTACTTACGCATAAGTGTAACCTACGCGTAACAGTTTAGGACCATTAGTTCATGTGATAACTGAAAAGAGTCGAATAATTGTGTGAATGATGATGATATGTTTAATTTATTTCAGGTTTAACACTTGCAATTTCAGAATCAAGGTTAACTGGATTCCTACTCATAAGGATTACCTTACGCGTAGAAAGTTATTCGTAAGAGTAATCTTACGCGTAACCTTTTCGCGTAAGGGTCTACATGGGACTACGCGTATCATGTGAAGGATATGCGTAAACATTGAGTCTTACGCATAAGGTTCACTCTTACGAGTAAACCTTACGCGTAAGCTCCCACATACGCTTACGCACAAGCTTTATGCTTAAGGCTCCCTTTGTCTACGCGTAATATTTCTTACGCATAAGATGAGATCCTACGCATAAGCTTATGTTTACGCGTATGACCACAAATGTTAACGCATAAGCTTGGAACTTTACGCCTAAGCCTTATCTTAACCAAAATTATGAATTGTTACATGTACAAACTTGTAAATAAATAAATCATAACGTCACCAAACCAAAATGTCACTAATAAGCTCAAATGGTTAATATGTTGTGAAAATAAGTGAAAATTTGGACTTTAAAACTCAAAATTAACAAATTCACGAAACTAATCACGACTACTTTGGACTATCTGACAAACAAGTGTCACTGGACTTGTGACATTTATCAACATAACATATTCAATAATTGGACAATAAAATCAACTTTTGACTAACGTAATGTCTTTCAATATGTTAGTTCTTTTGGCTCAATATCTTTCAGATCACAACATGGACGTCCAAATGGAAAACGTTGATGCACCGAATGTTCTCACAATGGAAGACATCTTCCCCAACGGTTACACAATGAAGATCGGAAAGAACAATCTCAAAGTCGATTTTGATAATTTCACATATTCTGAATCTTCTTGTCAAGTTGCTGTGGATATTCTAAAGACTCATCCCTACAAGAATATGCTCACTAACTCTGCAACTGTGCCGGTCATTTATCTACATCAGTTCTGGCACACCATCAAAAGGGTTAAGGGTCAAGATGTTGTTATGGTGACGCTCAACAACAAACAAGTCACCATCACCGTAGCAGACCTAAGGGCTATTCTCTCACTTCCTGCCATCCAGCTTGCTGAACTAATTGCCACTCCAACAGAAGCTACTACACTCCAATTCTTGGTCGATATCGGGTATGATGAAACTACTGGGATCATCACCAAACATTCATCAGTCGATCTTAATAATATCCCTCAGCCTTGGAGAACACTTTATATCATGATTGCAAAATCAGTTTCTGGACGTGATAGCGGTTACCAGCATCCCAAGCTCATGGAATTGCAAATTTTCTGGGGCATGGTCAACAAGTAGCACATTGATTTTGCATGTCTGATTTGGGACGATATGATGTCTTACGTCAGGAAGCCGGGATCCAAGATTCCCTACATCAGATATACAAAGCTGTTGATCAGAAGGATTCTCGAGAATAATCTCGACATTCCTATGAGACTTGATGACCCAGACCATCACTCAGAACAGTTTGAGCCAACCCTGAATGTTGTAAGATTCAAAGAATCTACAATGAAGAAACAAGGAGCGGTACTGACAGACTGCCTTCTCACTACATATATCAAGGAACTTCAGTCATACAAACGTTATCTAAAAGCAGTCACATCAGGCAAAGTGGGGTTCATTGATGAAAAGTCTTCTGGCACACCTGTTAGGAAGACTAGGAGAGGCAATACAGGTAGTGTCACAAGCACTGGAAGTCTTCTCAAGTATCCTAAGAGGAATCCATCCCGCAAACGTAAAGTTCCATCCAAGGTGGATACTCCTGACCCTAAACCGGAACCAAAATTGATGGACGAGGACTCCGAAGACACTGCAACAGATGAGGAGATTATCTACTCTGAGTCAGTTAAGGATCATACTACAACAGTTGAAAAATCTCCTAGTCCCAAAACTGACAAAGGGAAAACTCTAGTGGTAGAGCAAGAAAAGGATGAAAGTTCTGAAGAAGAGCCTCTGGATGAAGACAAAGATTACCGCAAACAACTGAAGAAACTCAGACTACAACATGTTGCTAGGGAGTTTAATCTTCGACAAACTTGTGGCCCTGGAGGGTCAAGTGGTGGTGCACTATCCACACCAGTTTCCGATGCGGTTAATCAACCCGATAAGGGAACTGGTACCATCACCCACGAATCAGAACAACGGCAACTAGAGGATTCTATCATCTATGACTTTGAGGAACCAGAAAAAGAAAAGGATGAAAAGATTTCTGATGAAGATATTGAGGCAACTGATAGGGAAAGAGCTGAAAAGAGCAAATAATAAAGGCTGAAGAAGAAGCTAGGACAAAGGCAGAAGAGGAAGCTCGTGCTAAGGCTGAAGAAAAGGCTCAAGCCGAGAAAGAAGCTAAATATTATCTTCTAGACAGTCCCGCACATACACAAGAACAAACTTCTGAGCCACAAATCATCATCAGACTCATCTTCTCATTCATCACCACCACCATCAAAGGCTAGCACCAGACTCGCATCCAGATCTGTGAAGAAACCTACTGACACTTGGTTTTCACATGCCAAGACGAAGATTATCAAAGCTGCCTGTCAAGTTCGTAAACGAAACGTGGTCAATAAAAAGCTCAATCAACTTGCCGACAGAATCAATCTCCTTCAGGATGTGATAAAAGAAATGGCAGAGGAAAGAGAACAGGTCCAACAAATTATCAAAAGAGATATCAAAGGGGAAATGGAAAAGACGGCCAGAGAATACACACACAAGTTCCTTCTCGACACTGTTCCTGGAGTGACAAGGGATATGTTCGCCAGACAACTTACTCCAAATATCGTCGCATTGGTTAAACATACACTGGCCAACTCACTTGATCTCTCTGAAGCTGAGTTAATCTCGAAATTGGTGATGCAAATGTCTAAACGGTCTGCAACCTTTGCTTCATATGAAGCTAAATTTTTTGAGGCCCTTCTAGAATATCAACTCAAATCTTCATGCAAAGAGTCAGCAGGTCAACCTAAACGACCAAGAGATGACGATGATAAGGACAAGGATTCTGCACCAAAACGTCCAAAGAAAGCTGGCGAATCATCCACTATGCCACTACCACCCCAACGGACCTCCACCCGAACAATATCTCCACAAAGTTCTTCTGCTACTGATAAACCTCAGCACTCTGAGTTACTACCACAAACAGAGAAAACCGGTGATCATTTTGAATACACTGGTGGTGACGATGAAGAGATCCCTGAGCCCCAACAACAACCTACTCCTTCTTCATCAACAAAGAAACCAACATCATCAACAAAGCCTAAAAAGAAGACAAAGAACAATGTTGTGTCATGGCTAGATGAAGATGACACCAAAGAGTATGACTGGTTCTCAAAACTCGTTGATGCTACCCCTCAATTACCAGAAGGTCAAGAAATGGTAGATGCTCGCACAATGGAGCATGAGAAGCTTATACAAGAAAAGTTCAGAGTGAAGAAGATGACTAAGGCAGAGTTGAAGCGAATCAAGAATGATGCATTTCAGCTTCTTAAAGACTGCTCAGACAGTGCAATTGAAGTTGAATATCATCTCGACAACATTGCACGGGCCATGTCTACAATATCGATTGGCTCAACCCTGAAGCTAACATTGACTTCACCAGACCAGACAAAGCTCCATACTACACTGACTGGACCAGACCTCTACCTACAATTGGCCGACCGGATCAACCCAAGATTCCATTCCGCTATTTCTTCAACAACGACCTAGAGTTTCTTCTACACGGTAGCGATGTCTCCAAGAAATACGCTACATCACTCACACTCCCTTTCCCGGCAACAATATACTCCAACAACATAGCCATCGAAGAAGATGCCACACACATGTTCTCAGACAAAGTGGAAAAGTATGACCTTGTGGGATTCATCATTGGCCAGAACGACGAAGAATCTTTTAGAAATGCTGCCAGGTTCTTAAGTCGAAAACGGAAGTGTTCAGTGATAAACGGATCATTGCTATTCAACATGTTACCCTGTCGTCAAAGTGGGACTACACATTCCTTAAGAAGATTATGGTCAAACGACAAGACGAAGAGGAATATGAATTATGTGAAGCGGATTTTCTGAGATTGTCACTAAACGATATTGAAGATATGTATCTTGCGAAGGTACAAGGACAAATGCGACAATTCTCTACTACTATCCAACGCGAGTACAGCAAGTCATTGTTAATCTTCATCAGAAGCATCGTGATCCAAGAACGTGTAGAAGATATTCAACTTGCCGTGGAATCATACCAGAAACGCGTTAATCTCACAAAACCACAGCTCGATCTTCCCGATATAAACCAACTTGCTCAGTACACCCTTATCAAGAAACCATTTGGGGTAGTCTACAGAAGTGAACTACACCACAATTGCTTCATGGCATGCAAAGAGCTACACAAGTTTGGGGATCGAACATTAAAGAAAGTCAGGGACGGTTTAGCTTATCGGTTAAAGGAGATACATGACTGCATTGGGTCACCGAAGAGATGGAATTCAAGGGACAGAAGGGATGTTAAGATGATCATCACGCGGATTGATGAAAGGTTGTTTAGGCGGGATCATATCAGAACATTGGAAAGTTTCATTGGTGGTCGTCCAAGCATATCTCTCACTGGCTATCAACGTCTAGAACGCATTTCCGAAGTTATTGCTGGAATACCTGAAACACCTGGTACCCCTTGATTTGTTTCTCTTATAATTATCTGGATGTGTGATTTATATATGACTATGGCTTGTGCACACATAACAGTGTACAACCCGTACTTGTCATGAAAGGACTCTGTGGTATGCATCAGTGCCACCATCCTTACAAAAGGAGCGAAAGCTTCTTACTTTTGAGTAAAACTTATCAAAATTTTCACTTTTGAAAGTTTTGCTCAAAAGAACAAGTACTTCCCCTTATGATTTTCAAAACCTCAAAAGTTTATATCACTTGTTGAGGGGGAGTATTTGCTTATAAACTTTGTTCACTATATGTTCTTCGTGGTAATCTTCCCACAAAACTCGAAATGGACATATTCAATATCAAAATTTCGTCAAAAATAACATGTATATGCCATTTTTGAGGGGGAGAAAAAAATTATGTGATAAGAAATATGTTGCAAATTGCTAATGAATCGTCGTGTTAAAGACTTAACCAATGAATTGACAAGATCGTAAATGTTAGTAACTCGAAAAGACTTGTCCGGGACGGGTAATAATTTCAAGCTAGTTCGCTAGTGATGTAAACGTGTCTCGCAAAGGACTTGTCTTAGTAGAATGTACCATTCGAGAAACTATTGATAAACATGAACTTTGACGGGTTTGACAACCTTTCGAGGTTTGTCCACACCTTCAAGGTAGTTGTTAGAGCTAGTTGTCACCTAAAAGCTGACAATGTAACTCTTTAACTATGCAACGTAACCGTGTCTCGCGGGGAATTGTCTATCTAGAGTTGATCAACCCAAATGTGCGCGCTCTTCTCTCACCGTGCAGATTTTTGTCAAAATACTTAAGCACGTGTGGAGGGGGAGTATTTCTGCAAAATTCTAAACTCTCACAGTGGTACAAAAGATTTTATTTATAACCACTTTGAGAGATTTTTTCATGAAAAATTGGTTTTATGGCAATATAGGTTAGTCATGGAGTTATAAGGTGACTAAGGTTAGGAATAACCGTCCTATGATCTGCCAGAGCCGGAGGGATCTACCCAAGGACACCACCAATAGTTAGAATTAGAAGTCCTTAGGTATGATTATAAAAAAGAGAAAATGAGAATCGAAGAAAGAAGGAGTTGAAGAATTAAAAAGAAAAGTAAAGAAAAGGGTGAAAAGAAATAGCCCTCCAGATTATTCAACTTAGGGCAGACTCCAGGTTCAATTCATATGCTATTGGCTGTCACTTGATGACACCGGTATTGAAGATCAAAGTTGTCATGGACCCAGTGACGCATGCACTAAACCTTCTTAGCCACTCAAGTTTCTCTCAACAGAAACTTGTTTCATTCTCACAGGGAACCCTACGTAAACTATCGGATTTCTCTTAGAGATTGCTGGTATTGAAAAAGGAGACCCTCTCCCTAGTCTCCGCTCAGGAAAACCAAAGCGCACTATTGAGTCTAGAGCCACGAGATTCATCAAAATATCTCTTAGGTACACTTGACATAGCATCACTTGTCGTTCAACATTAAGGACGCAAGTGATACATTATCGAGTCCTTCACAGATCTTAGAAATTTGTCGAGAACATTTATGAGAGGTTCACACATGTGATCCTCAGTGATTGAATGGAAACTCCTGCCAGGGTCAACATCAAATAGCCCTGACAGCAGGTCACTTCGGTAACTCCTTGTGGGTTATGCTTAGTGTGTCTCAAACGGTCTACAGCCGTGGGGTGATGCTTCGGTGTACCTCAGCGACTCATCTAAACTGTAGGTGTACTTCGGTACATCGCGTTATCTCACTTGTGGGACTCCAGTTCAGGAACAGCCTTTGTGAGAATTAGAGTTGAGTTTTCACACTATGCTGTTAACACTCTCGAAGTTCAAACTTGTAAGCGCTGGATTGTTTCTAACCCATGTTTTATGTTTTCTTCTTATGGATGCTCGCGAGTAGAAAAGATCGTGCAGATTCTTCACATGCTCATGCCAACAACAACACTAATAGAAGTTCTCTCAAAAGGCAAACACAAATTCAGAATGATTCTTCATCAATGCAAAAGAATCTACAAAGTTTAAAGACTAAGAGAACTACATCGGTACTGAAATTCAACATTAAAGAATGTGTGAGCATGTTGAAGAAAGACGTGGAGACACTTGAGCAACGAAGCGGACCTGATGCAGATAACCACAACATACTATCACTACCACCACAAAGAACAAAGATCAAATAACAAAGATAATGAAGACGTCAAAGCTGAATAACTTCAAAGTAAACAAGATCCCTACACTGGGGAGATTGTTCGAATCAAGACACTTCTTCTCACATGAAAGAAGAATGTCAGAAGACGTCAAAGCTACTATTACATCAGCACCTACAACGTTATCACTCAAATCGTTAATCACCAACACTTAGGGGGAGATTGTTGGAATTACTCCTAAACTAGATTACAAGTGTTAGTAATTAATATGTAATAGTTAGCTTAATTAGGCCTTTATGTTTGTTATTATGCTAAGGCTTATGTAGAAGGCCCATAAGCCTTGGCCCAAGGCTAATAAGGAATGGAAGGGAACTTGCATGTTGCCCTAGTTCCTTCCTATAAATAATCTTGTAAACTCCCATTTGGGAGTTGGTTGTTCATTTTCTCTCAATATTCACGCATAACATTTCTTATATTCCTACGCGTATAGTTTTATCTTGTTCAACCAATCACTTTCTATCTCATTTCTTCATATTGATGCTTGTGTTACAAACATGGTGACCTAACAATCTTGTAAAAAAAAATACTATTTTTTTTTCTTTTTTCAATTTTTGTTTAACTTTTAGTCCAAGCTTTGTTTAGTCTTGTTCCTATTTATGTTTTTCCTTGTTTGTTTGCTTGGTAGATTATTTAATATTTTTTTATTCCCTCGAAAGTAAGGCTCACCTATTGGAAACAAACTGTGTGAGAGGTATAAGGCGGGTCTCCCTGATTCCCTAAAGAAGTTTGGTTTTTAATATGATTCGCGCTGACCTGCTTCTCCACTTCTTTGTGCATTTCAATGGAGCTACCGAGAACCCTTGGGAAAAGAAAAAAAAGTCATAACTAGTTTTCTTTTTAAACAAAAGTAAAAAAAAAAGGTCTTAAGAGTTATTTAGTTTATTTCTTTCAAGTCATTTTTCTGAAAAAAAAGTACAAAAATATTTTTCTTCATGTTCGTTTTCATGATTTTTATCTTTTTATTTTTGCTTTTTAAAATATTTTGTGAATCGCTTCGGGTTTTTATAAACTCACACTCTTGGAGTGATCAACCCGTTAGTCCACTCTACGAGCTTAAACGTAAAATCGAAAAGAGGACTAAACCCAAACCTTATCCGAAACCACCGTTCATCGAGGAACTTTTTGTCGTAATCGACATATTCAAAGAGAAAGTCAAAACTCCACCCGATTCCCCAACCATAATCATTGTTGATCCCGATGACCAACCCATGTGGTCAATCACTAGGACCGTTGTACCATCACCTAGTTCCGCTGTTATTCAACGCCCTTTTCCCAACAATTTCCATATCAAGGGTACCCACATGCAGATGATTCGGGAGAATCAATTTGATGGGAGAATCCGATCCGATCTTCACTGACACATAGCCGATTTTCTTGAGATTAGTAACCCATTCCAATATGATGAAAATCAAGAGAAAGTGGTTAAATTGAGGACTTTTCCTTTCTCATTGACTGGAGAAGCTAAGACTTGGTTGAACGAATTAAATGAAGGAACGATTACTACATGGGAAGAGATGAGAGAAGCTTTTATTAACCGATACTTTTCTCCCACTAAGTTTAAACGTCTCCTAAATGACATTCACAATTTTCACCAAATCAATCACGAAACTCTCGTTGATGCTTGGCTCCGTATTAAAGATATGCTTCGCACTTGTCATGGACACGGTCTAACTAAAGGAGCGATAATTCAAAAATTCTATCATGGTTTAGACCATCCAACTCGAGGAAATCTCGACGCCGGAGGAATCTTCCTCTATAAAACTCCTAACGAAGCTTTCAAAATCCTCGAGGACAAGGTCCAACTCAAGCTCGATCTCTCAGAGAATTCTATGATCAATTCCAATCAGAATATCGTTGTTTCCGCCGGTGGAAGCAACATCAATACCGATCATGCCTCATTGATCGAGAAATTGGAAGCTCTCTCCACAAACATCGATGCCCAATTCATAAGCATACGGAAGGAAATGATGGAACTACGAAATAATCACCACGATGCAGAGGATGACACGTCGATGTGTAATCCCATGGAATTAAACCACGTCCAACATGAAGGATATCTCGGAGGATATCACAACCAAAATTTCAGAAATTCATACTCCTTTCTATACCACAACCCAACCCAAAACTATCCTGGATATCATCCATGGAATACAATACCACATCCATCACAACATTTCAATACACCTAAAACCTCACCGGAGGAGATGATAAGAGAGTGGATGGACAGTCAAGCGAAAGCCAATGAGAATATGATGAACCTGTTGGTTGAATTGGAACGTAAAGTCGATCAAGGAAGAAGGAACCAACAAGCGATAATCCAAGACTTGGAGAGGAGGATTGAAAGATTAGGTGAGGAGCAGGATGTCCATCATGTTGAATGATTACAAAACGCCACAACAAAACACCTTTTGAGCTTATCCACAACCATAAACCGAATCTTAAACACTTTCATGTATTTGGATCCCTTTGCTACCCAAATAATGATCGTGATAACTTTGGAAGCTCAAAGCCAAAGCTGACATTGGAGTCTTTATAGGATATTGTGAAAATTCTAAGGGTTTCCGGATCTAGAATCGTCGTACAAAACAGGTTATGGAAACGATTCATGCAAATTTCGATGAACTTACAGATATGGCTTCTGAGCATAACTGCTTGGAACCCGGTCACAACCGTTTAAACTTCCCCCAAACACCATCATCAGCTGAACCAAGCCCCCAGCTTACTCGTCAACAAACGGAAAAGCTCTTTGCTCCACTGTTTAGTGATGACATTGATGAACGTGCTCCAAGTGTATCCGCTGTTTCCGCTGCTCAACCTGATCATACTCTTATACCTGATACACCTGCTACAACAACTACTGTTGAAGAAGCACCACCAGTTGACTCTACAATAACAGTTGAACAAACTGCTTCCAACGACGCTGAACCAGCTGCTGATGTTCTTAATGAAGTACCCCCACCTACAGATTTTGATCCAAATGCGTTCTTTAACCCGTTTGCCAATGAAACTGTTGCACCTGATGTCGCGGAATCATTAACAAACCATTTGAATCCTCAAAATCTGCACAATGTATACCAACATCAACCCTCGACACATCGTTGGACAAAAGAGCATCCTCTTGAGAACATTATTGGTAACCCAAATCAACCAGTCGTAACAAGACAGCGTCTTCACACAGATGGTGATCATTGCATTTATGCACTTACTGTCTGCCAATCTGAGCCTAAAAACATTAAAGACACAATGACAAAAGACAACTGGATTGAATCCATGCAAGAAGAACTCAACCAATTCAAATGTCTTGAAGTATGGGAACTAGTTGAAAGACCAACAGGGGTCTATGTCATTGGTCTAAAATGGATTTGGAAGAACAAATTGGATGCTGAAGGTAACGTAATCAGAAACAAGTCACGTCTGGTAGCTAAGGGTTATAGATAAGAAGAGGGTATTGAATTTGAAGAATCATTCGCTCCGGTTGCTCGTCTTGAGGCTGTTCGGGTCTTTCTTGCGTTCGCGGCTCATATGAATATAACGGTCTTTCAAATGGACGTCAAAACTGCTTTCTGAATGGTCAACTAAAAGAAACAGTATATGTCAGCCAACCAGAAGGATTCGTTGATCCAGAGTTCCCGAACCACGTCTACAAACTGAACAAAGCTCTGTACGGTCTCAAACAAGCTCCAAGGGCGTGGTACGATAAGTTATCATCCTTCCTCACTGCTAATAAATTCACCAAAGGTTCGGTCGATCCTACACTTTTCATACAATATCACGGGGCTCACATCTTAATTGTTCAAATTTATGTGGATGACATCATTTTTGGGTCAACACACTTAAAATACTCAACTGCTTTTGCAAAATTAATGACAAAACATTTTGAAATGTCAATGATGGGTGAACTCACATTCTTTCTCGGAATGCAAGTTCACCAATCCCCCCGTGGTATTTTCTTGAGTCAGTCCAAATATGCCCTTGAATTGTTAAACAAATTTGGAATGCAAAACTGTGACACCTATGCCACACCAATGGCTCATACCAAGAAGCTAGACGCTGATTTACATGGGAAATTGGTGGACCCTACCAAATACCGTAGTATTATTGGGTCCCTCATGTATCTAACAGCTAGCAGGCCTGATATTGTTTTTGCTGTATATCTTTGCTCCCGTTATCAGTCGAGACCTACTGAAACCCACCTCTCTGACGCTAAAAGAATCCTTCGATACATCAAGGGAACCATTAACTTGGGGATCTGGTATCTGAAGGATTCTGGTTTAGAACTAATAGCTTTTTCAAACACTGATCACGCAGGATGCTTAGACTCACGAAAAAGTACTTCAGGAGCATTACAATTTCGTGGTGATAAACTGGTGTCATGGCAATTGAAGAAGCAAGATTGTACATCGCTGTCATCAACCGAAGCTGAATATGTAGCCATGTCTGCGTGTTGTGCTCAAGTCATTTGGATGAGAACACAACTCAAAGACTATGGTTACGTTTTGGACAAAATCCCAATGTACTGCGACAATCGGAGTGCTATTGCGATCTCGTGCAACTCAGTACAACATTCGAAATCAAAGCACATCGATCTTCGATATCATTTCATCAAGGACCACGTGGAACAGGGTACAGTTGAATTATACTTTGTGGGTACAGAATACCAATTGGAAGATCTCCTCACCAAAGCCTTAGCTCCTGCTAGGTTTAATGAGTTGGTCCACCGGATTGGTATGCGGTGTTTGACTCAAGAGGAACTGGATGAACTCTTTAAACATTCTTAAAACCAGTCAAACACCAAAACCTCTTTTGTAAATATTTTTCAAAAACAAAATACAAAAATATAAAATCTGATAAAACAACAAAAATATTCTTCTATCTGTATTTTTTTAACGTGGCAAGTAAAAATATTCCGTTAACACTCAAATCTTTCAAAATTCAGTATTTTTTCGATCAAGTGTTGAGGGGGGAGAAAGCAAATATTTTTTCAGTATCATAAAACCTTGTACTTGCATGTTACTTTATCCCGGTTGTTTCTTTAAATGGTGGTCATATTTCTGGTTTACTGACACTCCTCAGACTAAAATTTATAAAACTTAATTATTTCTTAAGTCAAGGGGGAGTGTCGTCAAAATTCTTTCCAAATATCCTTCGTTTGGTAACCAAAATGGAATTTATGGACATTGGATATAAAAGGAAAAGGTGGAGGGGCTAAAACTGTCAAAAGCTCAAAGTTACTTTAATACAACATCCACCTAACTCATTAACTCTTCACATTTAATACCACACATACCAAATCCTACGCCTAACAATCAATCTCCTAATCCGTTTGTTTGATCATCATTTTGTAAGTGATTTCATAATCTAAACGTGTTTACAAACAATGGTTTTGATTCATTTATTAAACCAACGATTAGATTTGTTTCTATGGATGATTTTGTGTTCTACGCATAAGCGTATGAACATATAATCATGTTTGTGTGTTTATGGTTAAAATGAGTGTGTCAAAACGTTTATCTAACATCATTGAAACCATTTTTATCATTAAACATCACCCAGATACACGAATTGATTGATTTTGAAAACTAGGGTTTATGCGTAAGTTTGGGTATTTTCATATGTGAGTGTTTCTGGTTAAAAAGATTGTTGTGTGATGTTGTTTACTAGATGAATTGACCATATCCATGCTCAGAATCAACCCAGAAACACTAATTGCTAGTTAATTAGAAATTAGGGTTTATGTTCTTGATATTTGGGTATTTTTTATTTGTGTGGGGTTTGATGTTAAAACTTGGTTAAAACATCTCACTAGGGTTCCTAGACATCCCAGAATCATTTTGGTGCAATTCCTATGGATAAATCACTTACACGTAAAAATTAGGCCTTAGGGTTTTAAGTCTTACGCGTAACTTGTGTTCTACGCATAACTGTCTGAATAAGTTTACATGCTCAAATCTGATAGGAATTGGATGAAGACATTAATGTTGATGTTATGATGAACTTATTTCAGGTTTTCTACGCTTGAAAATTCAGAATCAAGGTTACTTGCAATCTACGCATAAGGATCACCTTACGCGTAGCATGTTATGCGTAAGAGTAATCTTAAGCGTAACATTTACGCGCAAGGTTCTACATTGGGGACTACGCGTATCCTGTGAAGGATATGCGTAAACAGTAACCTCTACGCATAAGGTTGACTCTTACGAGTAAGCCTTACGTGTAAGGTTCCTTATACGTTTATCCGTAAGCTCTACGCATAAGGCCCTCTTTTCTTACGTGTAATATTTCTTACGCGTAAGTCAAGAACCTACGCATAAGCTTACGTTTACGCGTATCATCACTCCTGTTTACGCATAAGCTTGCCATCTCTACGCCTAAGCCTAGTTTTAACCTTAATTATGAATTGTTACGCGTGCAAACTTGTAAATAAATAAATCATAACACCACGAAACCAATAATGTCACTAATAAGCTTAAACGTTTAATATGTTGTGAAAAATAAGTGAAAACATGGACTTTAAAACTTAAAGTTAATCAACTCACGAAACTTATCACGACGTCATTGGACTATTGGACAAACAAGTGACATTGGACTCGTAACAATCATCGACATATCACATTCAATAATTAGATAATAAAACCATCTGTTGACTAACATAATGTCTTTCGATATGTTGGTTCTTTTGTCTGAATATCTTTCAGATCACGACATGGACGCTCAAATGTAGAATGTGGAAGCACCAAATGTTCTCACCGTTGCTGATATCTTCCCTAATGGTTATCCAATGAAGATAGGAAAGAATAACCTTCGTGTTGATTTTGATACTCTCACCTGCTCAGAGTTTTCTTGTTTAATTGCTGTGGATATTCTGAAGAATCATCCTTATCAGAACATGCTCACCAATTCTGCTACAGTGCCTGAAATCTATATTCACCAATTCTGGAATACAATGCGAAAGATCAAAGGACAAAATGTTGTGACGGTGACGCTCAATGACAAACAAGTCACCATCACACCTGCAGACTTAAGGGCTATTCTTCTCATCCCTGTCATCGAACCAACTGAATACAATGCCGCACCAACTGAAGAGACTGTTCTGTAATTCATGATCGACATTGGTTATGACGAAGCTTCAGGAGTAATCACAAAGCATTCATACGTGGATCTTAAGAATATTCCTCAGCCATGGAGAACTCTCTACATCATCATCACTAAATCTGTTTCTGGACGTGACAGTGGCTAAGAGCATCCCAAGCTCATGGAACTGCAGATCTTTTGGGCTTTGGTCAACATTAGACACATTGAAGTTGAAGCTTTGATATGGGACGACATGATGTCATTCCTTAAAAAGCTTGGCACCAAAATCCCGTATGTCAGATATACCAAACTGTTGATCCAACGAGCTCTAGGGTATAATCCTGATATTCCCTTGAGACTCGATGACCCCAAACAACACTCCATGTTGTATGAGCCCACACTCTCTGTCAGATTTAAGGACTCTACAATAAAGAACAAGGTGCAGTGCTGCCAGATCACCTTATAACTGATGATATCAAACAACTGTATTCGTACAAACGATATCTGGTAGCAGTTGAAGATGGCAAAGTAGGTTTTCTTGATGAAAAGTTCGCTGGTACACCTACAAGGAAAACCAGAAGAGGCAGTGCAGGAAGTGTTACAAGCACTAAGAGTCAAAGAAAGTTCCCTAAGAGGAAACCTCCACTCAAGAGGATAGTTCCCTCTTAGGAAGCTATTCCTATTCCTATTCCCAAGTCTGAACCGCAAAGAAAGCTAGTAGATGAAAGCTCTGATGAAACCAAATCAGACGAGGAGGTCACCTACTCTGAAACTGCAACCGATGTCACTCCAACAGTAGCTAAACCTCCCAGTCCAAAAGCTGACCAAGGCAAAGGGAAGACTCCAGTACTTGAGCATGAAGAAGAAAGCTCAGATGAAGAGCCACTGGATACTGACTACAGGAAGAAGTTCAAAATCATTAGACTCCAACACGTGGCAAAAGAATTTGAACAGCAACAAATGCGTGGCCCCGGAGGGTCAAGTGGTGGTGTCCAATCTACACCAATTCTTGATGCGGTTAATCAACCCGATAAGGGAATTGGTGCCACCACTCTTGAGCAACAACAACAAAAGCGCCTGGAGGATTATATTGATTATGACTTCGAGGAACCAGAAAAGAAAAAGTCTAAGAAAGAAAAGGCTGATGAAGTGGCTGCAGCTCAAGCCAAAGCAGAGGAAGAGGCCCGGATTCAGGCTGAAGAAAAGGCCAAATCTGGACAAGATGACGAAGTGAATTATGATGACTTTCTTCTCAACAGTCCAATTCGTTCCAAGGAGGAAACTTCTGAACCTCCTAAGGACCCTGAATCTCCTCATGTCTCTTCATCATCAGATTCGTCTTCTCATTCTTCACCTCCACCATCCAAAAGAACAACCAGATCCACATCCAAATTTGTGAAAAAACCATCTGACTCTTGGATATCTTGGGCAAAGACAAGGATTATTAAAGCTGTCAAGCAGGCCAGGAAGAAAGATGTGACCAATAAAAAGTTAGATATACTCGCTGACAACATCAAACATCTTAATGACGAGATAGAAAAGATGTCTAATGAAAGGGAGTATATCCAGAAGTTCATGCAACGTGATGTCCAAGGGGAACTGAACGAAATGATTAGGGGCTATACTCAAAAGTTCCTACTCGACACCGTTCCTGGTGTGACAAGAGATATGTTCAACAGACAACTCTATCCAAATCTGATGCATATAGCCAAGCAAACTATAAGATCAACACCTATGACCGTAACAATTAACCCTACTGATCCTATAGTGTTCTCATATGCTGAATTGGTTTCCAGGCTGGTAACTCAAATGTCTAAACGATCTGCAACATTTACTTCTTACGAAGGTAAATTGTTTGAAACATTGCTGGAATACCAACTTAAATCAGCATGCAGAGAAGAAGCTCAAAGGCCTAAACGTCCAAGAGACGATGAAGATAAGGATAAGGATAAAGATAACGAGCCTAAACGTCCAAAGAAGTCTGGAGAACCCTCATCTGTGCCACCACCACCCCTAAGGACTCCAACAACAAGACGATCTCCTCCACGCTCTTCCGCTGACAAACCTCAGGACTTTGAGTTACCACCTCAGACAGAGAAAACCGGTGATCACTTCGAGTATACTGGTGGTAACGATGAGGAAGTCCCTGAGCCCCAACAACAACCCACCTCTCCCGCTTCAACAAAGAAACCATCATCCTCATCAAGGCCAAAGAAAAAGAAGAAGACGGCCAAGGCTGATGTCGTCTCATGGCTAGACGAAGACGACACCGAGTATGATTGGTTCTCCACACTTGTTGATGCTACTCCCGCTCTAACTGATGATCAAGATATGGTAGAAGGTCGTAAGTTGGAGCATGCTAAGTTACTGCAAGAAAAGTTCCGTGTGAAGAAGATGACGAAATCAGAGTTGAAACAAATCAAGAATGAAGCATTTCAACTACTCAAAGACAGCTCGGAAAGTGCTATTGAAGTTGAATATCACCTTGAAAACATAGCACGAGCCATGTCTAACAACATTGATTGGCTCAACCCTGAAGCAAACATCGACTTCACCAGAAGAGACAAGGCTCCATACTACACCGATTGGTCTAAACCTCTACCGAAGATTGGCCAATCAGATCAACCTAAGATTCCATTTCGCTATTTCTTCAAGAATGAATTGGAATTTCTTCTACATGGTAGCGATAGTTCAAAGAAATACGCTACATCACTTACACTTCCGTTCACGGCAGCCATATACTCCAACTGTATAGCCATCGAGGAAAATGCTACCCACATGTTTTCCAACAGCGTGGAACAGTATGACATCGATGCAATGTATGGGATTCACCATTGGCCGGAACGCCGAAGAAACTACAACAAAAGCTGCCAGGTTCGAAGGTCTATACATGAAGTATACAGTGATAAAGGGATCGTTGCTGTTAAGCATATAGCTCTCTCGTCTAAATGGGACTACACTTTCCTCAAGAACATTGTGGTCAAAAGACAAGACGAAAGAGACTATGAATTATGTGAAGCGGACTTTCAGAATTTGTCTCTCAACGACATTGAAGATCTGTATCTTGCCAAGGTACAGGGAAGAATGAGACAATTCTCGACTGAAATTCAATGTGAATACATCAAGTCCTTGCTCATCTTCATCAGAAGCATAGTGATCCAGGAACGTGTAGAAGATTTACAACTTGCTGTTGTATCATATCAGACTCGTGTCAACCTCACCAGACCTCAGCTAGAACTTCCTGACATCAACCATCTTCCACAATACACTCTCGTCAGCAAACCATTCGGAGTAGTTTACCGTAGTGAACTACAACGCAACTGCTTGATGGCGTGTAGAGATCTTCATAAGTTTGGGGATCACACACTGAAGAAGGTCAGGGATGGGTTAGCTTATCGGTTAAAGGAGATACATGAAGACATCGGGTCAAAGAAGCAATGGAATTCTCAGGAAAAACGGGATGTTAAGAGGATCATCACTCGGATCGATGAAAGGTTGTACAGAAGGGACCAGTTCAGAACTCTGGAGAGCTTTGTAGGTGGTCGTCCCAGGATTAATCTCACATGCTATCAACGCCCTGTTCGCAATCCTAGAAATATTGCTGGACTACCTGGTACCCCTTAATCTGTTTCATTTTCATATTAATTTGGATGTGTGATTATTTAATGACAATGGCTTGTGCACACATCTCAGTGTACAACCCGTTCTTGTAAAGAAAGGACCATGTGGTACGCTTCAGTGCCACAATCCTTATAAAAGGAGCGAAAGCTTCTTACTTTTGAGTAAAACTTACCAAAACTTTCATTTTTTCAAAGTTTTGCTCAAAAGAACAAGTACTTCCCCTTACGTTTTCAAAACCTCAAAAGTTAGTATTACTTGTTGAGGGGGAGTATTTTCTAAAATTTTGTTCACAAATTGTTCTTCGTGATAATCTTCCCACAAAACTCGAAATGGTCATATTTAATATCAAAACGTTATCAAAAATAACATTTATATGCCATTTTTTAGGGGGAGAAAATTATTATGATAAGAAATATGTTGTTTTGCTATTGAATCTTCGTGTGATAAGACTTAACCCATGAATTGACGAGCTCTGAACTGTCATAAATCGAAAAGATTTGTCTTCATAGACTTATCCGAGTAGATTGTACCTATTCGAGAAGCTCTTGATAGACATGAACTTTGATGGGTTTGACAACCTTTCGAGGTTTGTCCACACCTTCAAGGTAGTTATTAGAGCTAGTTGTCACCTAAAAGCTGACAATGTAACTCTTTAACTATGCAACATAACTGTGTCCCTCGGGGAATTGTCTATCTTGAGTCGATAAATTCAAAAGTGCGCACTCTTCTCTCACCGTGCAGATTTCTGTCTAAACACTTAAGCACGTGTGAAGGGGAGTATTTCTGCAAAATGATAAAACTCTTACTGTGGTACAAAATGTTTTTCATTCATAACCACTTTGAGAGATTTTCAAGAAAATGGTTTTATGGCAACATAGGTTAGTCATGGTGTTATAAGGTGACTAAGGTTAGGAATAACCGTCCTATGATCCGCTAGAGCCGGAGGGATCTACCCAAGGACATCACAAATAGTTAGTACTTAGAAGTCCTTAGGTATGATTATAAAAAGGAGAAAATGAGAATCGGAGAAAGAAGGAGTTGAAGAATTAAAAAGAAATGCAAAGAAAAGGGTGAAAAGAAATAGCCCTCCAGATTATTCAACTTAGGGCAGACACCGGGTTCAATTCATATGCTACTGGTCGTCACTAGATGACACCGGTATTGAAGATAAAAGTCGTCATGGACCCAGTGACGCATGCACTAAACCTTCTTAGCCACTCAAGTTTCTCCCAACAGAATCTTGTTTCATTCTCACAGGGAACCCTACGTAAACTATCGGCTTTCTCTTAGAGATTGCTGGTATTGAAGAAGAAGACCCTCTCCCTAGTCTCGGCTCAGGAAAACCAAAGTGCACTATTGGGTCTAGAGCCACGAGATTCTTCAAAAGATCTCTTAGGTACACTTGACAATTCATCGCTTGTCATTCAACAATAAGAACGCAAGTGATATATTATCGTGTCCTTCACAGATCTTAGCAATCTATCGAGAACATTTATGAGAGGTTCACATATGTGATCCTCAGTGATTGAATGGAAACTCCTGCCAGGGTCAACATCAAACAGCCCTGACAGCAGGTTACTTCGGTAACTCCACGTGGATTACCCTTAGTGTGTCTCAAACGGTTTATAGTCGTGAGGTGATGCTTCGGTGTACATCTGCAACTCATCTGAACTGTAGGTGTACTTCGGTACATCGTGTTATCTCACTTGTGGGACTCCAGTTCAGGAACGGCCTTTGTGAGAATTAGAGATGTGTTTTCACACTATGTTGTTAACACCCTCGAAATTCAAACTTGTAAGTGCCGGAATCCGATTATTACTAACCGTGTGTATGTTTTCCTCTTATGGAAGCTCTGGAGCGGACTGATCGTGCAGATTCTTCACATGCTCATACCAACATCATCACTAATGCAAGTTCTCTCAAAAGGCAACACAAAAGTCAGAATGATTCTTCGTCAAGTCAAAGAATCTACAAAGTTTAAAGACTAAGAGAACTACATCAGTACTGAAATCCAACGTTAAATGAGCGTGTGAGCATGTTGAAGAAAGACGTGGAGACACTGGAGCAACGAAGCAGACCTAATGCAGACAACAACAACATACTATCACTACCATCTCAAAGAACAAAGAACTAAAGAACAAAGAAATCAAAAGACGTCAAAGCAGAATACTTCAAAAGTTACAAGATCCCTACACTGGGGAGATTGTTCGAATCAAGGCACTTCTTCTAACAAGAAAGAAGAATGTCAGAAGACGTCAAAGCTACTATTACATCAGCACCTACATCGTTTATCACTCTATCATTCATCAATAACACTTAGGGGGGATTGTTGGAATCACTCCTAAACTATATTTCAAGTATTAGTGATTCATATGTAATAGTTAGCTTAATATGGCTTTTATGTTAGTAATCAAGGCTAGGCTTATGTAGAAAGCCCATAAGCCTAGGCCAAGCCCAATAAGTAAAAGGATGGGAACTTGGAGTGTTGCCCTAGTTCCCTCCTATAAATACCTCTTGTAAACCTTTTATTGAAGGTTGGTTGTTCAATTCATTTCACTTCATACGCATAACTCTTCTTATTTCATACGCATAAGTGTTGTATCTTGTTCATCCGATCCTTTCTCTTCTCTATTTATTATATTGATGCTTGAGTTACTAATATGGTGACCTAACAGACCATTTGATTGAGGCTTATGTATATTTGATTTATAAAACACTAGACTATTATTATTGGTTCAAGAGGTCGAAAGGTTACCTTTAATAATATATATTTTCCAAACTAAACATCCTAATATCCTTGTGATCATGTGTCTAAACATGTATGTTCTTTGTGTGCTTGTTCTTATTGCGTTTCTTTGTGGTTTGATCCGTGACAATCAAAACCACGACCTTGTTACTTGCTTAAACAAACAAACGACACTTGTAGTGCAACCAAGTCTCTTGGGATGACCTTGATTTACCAAAAACTATACTACAACTTGACTAGAGTATACTTGCCCGAATGTGTTCCTAGTTACCGGTAATTCTTGATTACAAATTTAAAACCCCGATGGAACCCATCATATGCCATTTTTGAGGGGAAGAAAAATTGTGTGATACAAATATGTTGTGAAAATTATGATTGAATCCTTGTGCTAAGACTTAACCAATGAATTGACGAGATCTGAACTGTCATACATTGAAAAGATTTGTCTTCCAAGACTTATCCGAGTAGATTGTACCTATTCGAGAAACTCTTGATAGACATGAACTTTGACGGGTTTGACAACCTTTCGAGGTTTGTCCACACCTTCAAGGTAGTTATTAGAGCTAGTTGTCACCTAAAAGTTGACAATGTAACTCTTTAACAATGCAACGTAACCGTGTCTCGCGAGGAATTGTCTATCTTGAGTCGATCAATTCAAAAGTGCGCGCTCTTCTCTCACTGTGCAGATGTCTGTCAAAACACTTAAGCACGTGTGGAGGGGGAGTATTTCTGGATAATATAAAAACTCTCACAGTGGTAAAAAATGTTTTTACTCATAAACACTTTGAGAGATTTTCAAGAAAATGGTTTTATAGCAACATAGGTTAGTCATGGAGTTATAAGGTGACTAAGGTTAGGAATAAGAGTCCTATGATCCGCCAGAGCCGGAGGGATCTACCCAAGGACACCACCAATAGTTAGAACTTAGAAGTCCTTAGGTATGATTATAAAAAGGAGATAATGAGAATCGGAGAAAGAAGGAGTTGAAGAAATAAAAAGAAAAGTAAAGAAAAGGGTGAAATGAAATAGCCCTCCAAATTATTCAACTTAGGGCAGACACCGGGTTCAACTCATATGCTACTGGTTGTCACTAGATGACACCGGTATTGAATATCAAAGTCGTCATGGACCCAGTGACGCATGCACTAAACCTTCTTAGCCACTCAAGTTTCTCTCAACAGAAGCTTGTTTCATTCTCACAGGGAACCCTACGTAAACTGTTGATCCCAGTTGAGCAAACGATCTAATATAGAAACTGACTTGAACAAAGAACTTATTAAGTATCACGCGGAATTTAATACTTAATCTTAAGAAGAAGAACAATTAACATTCAACACCTCAATATTATTTATTAATACGAATACTCTTACAGTATTAGGGTTTTGCAACCTTGAAGTGTATCGACCTTATATATAAAACATACGTATATCTAACCTAGCCTAGGACCTCCTTTTATAGGTTAAGGAGTCCTATACAATATACAATACGTAACCTACAAGATAAATATCTTTTCCATATTTATCTGATACAATAAACTAACCGACACTATAGAACTAGCAGTGCTTACAATACTATCAGCAGTTACTTAATACTACTAGCCGCGGTTATCTTCATCAATGGTTACTCTTCTTCTGTCCGTGGTTATCTTCAAGCTTGTCCGCGGTTCCATCACTTAAAGTAATTCATCATACAAGGAACCTAAAACCCAACATAAACTATCGGCTTTCTCTCAGAGATTGCTGGTATTGAAGAAGGAGACCTTCTCCCTAGTCTCCGTTTAGGAAAACCAAAGCGCACTATTGAGTCTAGAGCCACGAGATTCATCAAAAGATCTCTTAGGAACACTCGACATTTCATCACTTGTCGTTCAACAATAAGGATGCAAGTGATACTACTCAAGAGTCCTACACAGATCTTAGCAATCTGTCGAGAAAATTTATGAGAGGTTCACAACTGTGATCCTCAGTGATTGAATGGAAACTCCTGCCAGGGTCAACATCAAACAGCCCTGACAGCAGGTCACTTCGGTAACTCCTTGTGGGTTACGCTTAATGTTATCTCAA
This sequence comes from Chrysanthemum seticuspe, assembly GCA_019973895.1. NCBI lineage: Eukaryota > Viridiplantae > Streptophyta > Magnoliopsida > Asterales > Asteraceae > Chrysanthemum > Chrysanthemum seticuspe. Next base: position 210,932,918 of record BPTQ01000007.1, on the reverse strand, counting down.
ACAGTCTACAGTCGTGGGGTGATGCTTCGGTGTACCTCAGCGACTCACCTGAACTGTAGATATACTTCGGTACATCGTGTTATCCTACTTGAGGGACTCCAGTTCAGGAACAACCATTGCTAGAATTAGAGATGTGTTTTCACACTATGCTGTTAACACGCTCGAAGTTCGAACTTGTAAGTGCTGGAAATCCCGCTAAGGAGATTCCTTTCAAGAATCGAGTCCTGAAAATGTGGGTTATTACTTGAACTTGTTCAATATAATGCCAGCTGTCCCTTATGGGATTCGGACGGCTGATTCACTCGACCAAGGTGAATGGAATCAAGACATTCATCAGAAGAACAATCATAGTGGTCATTTCTCTAAGAAACGACCACAGTGATCGATTGGTGTTTATCACTAACCCATTCTTATGTTTTCTTCTTATGGATGCTCCTGGGAGATGATCGTGCAAATTCTCCACATGCTCATACCAACAACAACACATATTGAAGTTCTCTCGAAAGGCAACACAACAGTCAGAACGATTCTTCCTCAAAGCCAAAGAATCTACAAAGTATAAAGACTAAGAGAACTACATATATCCTGATATCCAACGTCAAAGAGTGTGTGAGCATGTTGGAGAAGGATGTGGAGACACCTGAGCAAAGAAGCGGACCTGATGCAGATTGCCACAACATAACATCACTATATCCACACCTGAACAAAGCTCAAAGATGAATGAAGACGTCAAAGCTAAAAACTTCAAATAAAACAAGATCCTCACACTAGGGAGATTGTTAGAATCAAGGCACTTCTTCTCACAAGAAAGAAGAATGTCAGAAGACGTCAAAGCAACTATTACATCAGCAGCAACAATGTTTAAAGATTACTTAAGTCATTAATTACCAACACTTAGGGGGAGACTGTTGTAATCACTCCTAAACTATATTTCAAGTGTTTGTAATTAACATGTAATAGGTTGCTTATTTAGGCTTTTATGTTTGTATCAAAGGCAAGGCTTATGTAGAAAGCCCATAAGCCTTGGCCCATATCCAATAAGGAAAGGAAGGCAACTTGTGTGTTGCTCTAGTTCCTTTCCCTATATAAGCACATGTAAACCTTCATTTGAAGGTTGGTTGTTCACTTTACAATATCATCTACGCATAAACTTTCTCTCATTTCTATACGTGTGTGTTTGTTAAGTGTTCATCCGATCACCTTATCTATATTTCTTACATATTGATGCTTGTGTTACAATATGGTGACCTAACAGAACCAAATGATTCTAGCACAGCTCTCCATCTTAGTTTGCAAGGTATCCCAGAGGTGATTGAAAAGAGATACCATTGGTGCAAGGCAATACCGGTGGAAAATGAACGATGGTACGACCTATGGGCTTCATGTGACCCGAAAGTTGATGTTTGTGATGGTGGGGGCGACAAAGCAAGGTTGAGAAATAAAAAGCATATGTGGTCTTGCACAAATGACAAGGAGAGAAAAAAAAACCTTGACTGTCAAGGGAATATACCATTCGACGAGTGGGTACGAATTGTATATGGCAAGGTTGATGTTGATGCAAATACGAGCATTTGGGAGGACCAAAACCATCTTCACATCTGTGAAACCCCCATCGTTGATGATGACCCTGAAGCGCAAAATGAACCACTCTCGGATAATGAAGTTATTGATGACTACACAAGTGATGCAAATGATAATGTGAAGACTGAATGGAAGCATTGGTGTGAAAAGATTAGGACTGATGGCGAAGTATTTTATGCTCTTGTGACCCATTTGACAAAGATTGTAACGGGGAAAGTAGCATGGCAAGAGTTGTGGATGACGATCTTTTATGGACCTCAACAAACGACGACGAGAGAAGCGAATTGTCATGGTTAAACAAGTTAAGTTTTGATAATTGGATCAAGATAAAGTACGGAAAAATGGACGCTACCACTAAAAGATTTGGAAGGGGTGCATGAGAAAAGAAGACCCAAGCAAGGAAAAGAATCCTGATGACAAGAGTGACGGAAAAAAAGAAGAAGACTACAAAACTAGTTGGGGAGAAGAAAAAGAGCGTTGTAAGCGTGTTGTTGAAGATAAGCTTGATGACAATTGGTTTAAGGTTGCGGAATCCGATGACGATGATTTAGAAGCGATCATGGATTACCTTGATTTACATGGTCATAGATCCAAATTATGAAGCTTGCGAGCAACGAAGATGTAAACTTCTAGGTATTTCTTACAAGAGACCTCCAATTGTAGCAGAAATATTTGAAGAACTAAGTATCACTTGGGACCGGATGAAAATTTTTTCAAGGTACGAAAAATTGAAAGGAAAGAGTTTCTTCGCACCGCTCTTAACGTTGCATGGGTTAGGCGTAATCTGATGAAAGAAATGGGCGAGGTTGGTCAAGTCCAAAGGCCTCCATAACGCCCCATGGTTTTGAGTCTAATTTAAAGACTCGTTAATAAACAAAAGTGCTCTTTTGGGAGACAACCCGAATTATCACTTTCCTTTCTGTTTATTAGTATAGTTTGGTTTTGTGCATTTGTTTTAAATTTTTTTTGCAGGAATTGGAGTTGAAAGTATGGCGTTTAGGGGCACTTGGATTTCATCCCGTTATCCAATTACGGCGTAAATTGTCTCACAAGTTACGCCAACCGATTTTCATCCCGTTATCTAATTACGGCGTAACTCTCCTCTATTATAATGCCGTAACCTGCCTTCCGGTTAGGAGATTTCCAGTTTCAAACTAATTACGGCGTAACCCATTCATTTAATTACGCCGTAATTCATCCTGCAGCTTAAAATTTTATTTTCAATATATGCAAAATAACCTTGTATTAGTTTTAAATGAAATTTGTGGGTATGTTCACTGTAAGCCCTCACGAGACTTCACTCGTCCACTTGGGACACCAAGTGGTTTAGGCTTTTTGGATACGCTAAATGCAACAGTTATTCCTACGAAAGTGAGTTAGGTTTTATTTGTTTTTTGTCATTTCCTTTTTATTTTTAGAATTATGCTTGTCGGTAGTTTGTGATTTCAAGGATTGAAGTTTGCTCAAGGATACTTAATGAAGGCACGATTATTCAACGTGGGCCTTCTTTCATTTTAGGAGCAAATTTTAAGAAATTTCTCGCTCTAATTCTACTTACTTTTCATCTTTATTTCATGTTTAGTACAAAAGGGACTTTGTACATCTGAAGTGGGGGGATGGGAGTAGAATTATTACTTGAACTTATTTGCCCTTGTTTTTCTAGTTTATTTTAAAAAATTATGCCATTTTTAAAGCATTTTGACATGTTTTTCTTAACCTAACTAGATTAGACCTTAGCCTAACTAGATTTTGACATGGTGAGATTTAGCCTATCCGTTTCCACTTATTTACCCAAATCCACCAAATTATGAGAGTGCCGGTAGTATGTACACTTTAGAACTTGGCCTCTGTATCATTTGGAGACCATAAATGAGGTGTGCCGAGTTAGCTTGATATATATGGAATAATCAATTTGAGAAGGCAATTGTAACACCCCTATCCGACAAGGTTTCGAATGTCACATTATGGAGTCATATCAGAACATACTAATAAAAATTACAAGCGGAAGGCTTATTAAATAAAATACCAAGTCATATAAACGAATGACTTACAACGGAAACATACATAATCCAATATGACTAAAAGATACGAAATATCGAAACAAATACTTTTCCAAAAGAGTCCAAAATAATAAAGGAAACTAGGGTCGGTTCACTCAAATGCTCCTACTCTCAGCACATCAGAGCCCAGCATCCTACTTGGTACCTGCCGCATGGAAAAGAAAAAGCGGCTGTGCTTAAAAAGCCTAGTGAATAGATATAACAAAACAGAAGCTAAACATAGTCAAAAATACAAAACGAAACAAGGAGACTGAAAACAAGGTCGCAACGAATGATCACAATCAGGAACCTGCAGAACACACTATTAACAGATAACTAGAAGAACAAAAATCAAAGGAGACTAGAGCAAAGCAGCGCATCAGCGAACATATATAAGCACACATAAAATAACCAAACATACAGATACTTGACATAAACGAATAGGAGTTGATAAACAGTATTATAAGCAAAACAAGTAACCAAACAGTGAACAAGCATATCAGTCAGCGGATCAACTAAACATAAATATGGCAAAATAAATAAATCAGATAATAATGATAGATATAAGATAAGCTGAATTCCATAAGCAGGTGGAAGCAACTAAATTGAATGTAAGCATGGCAATCACACAAGTCAGATAATCCACAATTAATAAACAGAACAAGTATCATAACCAGCGGAAATACTAACAACATTATAAGCATGATAGTCACATGTATCATGTAGGAATACCAAACGAACATCATAATTGAATGAATTAACTAAACAAGAATATAGCATGGAAACGAAACAGGTCAACTAAACAGATAACATAAGTTGAATCAAATTCCATCATTAACGATAGCATGAACAGAAGCGTAAGCATGTCAGATCAACAAGTTAGATAAACATCAATTACTACGCCAAAACAATATCATAAGAAACGGAAAAATACCAACCAGAAGTACAAGAATGGTAGTCACAATAGCAAATAGGAATACTAAATGATAATCATAGCCCACTGAAATAACTGAACAAAAGTTGAACATGGTAACGGATGAGTCAAATATTTACATACTAGCATGGCAAACGGGTAAATCAATTAGTCACATAATAGCATGGTAAACAGGTTGTCACATAAATCATATAATAGTAGGGAAAACGGATGAAGTGGTAATCTGAAGTATAAGCTTCGTAGTCAACCAAAATGGAATGAGAGTATGGCAAATCAAATGAACTGAGTATAGTATGGTAGTCGGATGAATCACATAAGGATACTGAATGAATAAGTAATTAAACGGAAACTGAAAATGAGAAATACATAATATGGTGCTTTATGGAATAACATAAGGTACAATATGGGTATATCAAAAGTGTAAGGGTTTTCAGAAATCTACCACGAGCCCAAAACGAAACATATCATAACATAAGTAACCAATGGAGTAGCTAACTCCCGAAATGTGAAGGACGTGTATTGCACATAATATCAATCACCAAAATAAATCAATCATGTCATATCATATCATATACGAAACAAATCTAGGATGCATCCATACGCCCCTTCGAAGATATTAGTGGCCAAACATATATAATAATCTTGAGCTCATAATATATATAATGAAAAAGGGATGTGATGGTTCATCACTCGACCACCCTAGAGTAATGGCATTGGTGCATCAATGACATGGCCATGTTACCTTCATGGCTAGGAAAATGGCTCGGGTATTAAATTGAAGGGTCAAAAGGCAAAGTCAAAGTTTGGCAAATGTCTAAGTTATCAGAATAGCATAATCAAAAGTGCATAATCAAAGGTTCATAGCAAAGGTTCATAGCAAAGGTTCATATTAAAGGTTCATGACAAAGGCTCATGGCAAAGGCTCAATTCAAAGGTTCACATCAAATGGTTCAAGGTTCATAATCAAAATAGCTAAAGATCAAAAGATGTGTAAGATATCATGAGAAACCTTAAGAGAAAGGTCAGAATATCTGTACCTCAAAGTGTGTGCATGAGAGATAAGCACATAAAGCAAATCACCTCTCCCTCTACACAAGATCTACAGAAAATATATTCACATATCACAAACATATTCATTTTATAAGCTTCTCTTACTTTTATAGGTGTTTTACTTATTGGTATTCTCATTGTGTGTTTTATTTTCTTAACTTCACATCTGGACCAGTTTTATATGAATTATTTGACCCATCAGAAGTGTACAGGAAGTATACCTCAAAAGTTTACGTTTATTAGACCTGCTTAAACACCTTGGAAAAATTCCCAAAATTTCCAGAAATTCATTTATATCTTAAATATCAATCCTATAAAAGGAGAGCTCAAAATTCCCTTTGGTTTGGAAATGAAAAATCAAACACTCCAACTGAATTTCAGAATCACTTTCTCAGCTTTGACACTTGATCCCATAAAATAAAAAAATACGAATTAAACAACTCCAAATTCGTTCAAACCAATTTGTGAACTTAAACAATATATAAAAAAAGTTTTTCCAACAAAAGCCCAAATTTTAACCCTTATGAAACTCAAGTTACAATGCTCCCAAATTCAGCTTTTAAAACAGTCTAACCCAAAACCCATCTAAAGTTGATGTATTACACATTTTACTTACCCAAATGCTCCCATGACTCACACAAGCCATACAACCTATTTTTATATCATCCTAACATGCTTAACATTCCATATTTTTCGTCTTACGAATTTTATACACACCCGATAAAAGGTTTATATAACCAAACAACCAAACATTCTTATAAACACATGCGCCTATCATACATCTTTTAACCCAATTAATACCCAGTTCATATACATGTTTTATACATTTTAAAGACTCTCAAACACGCCACAACAACAACCCACACTCTAGTGTTTACCGAGCCAAGTAACGAACAAGACTCTTCACATAAAATCATAAAGACAATCGTTAACAAAACGACCTAGGGTTTCTATGTGTCAACCCCAATTTAATATGTATCAAATGCGATTACAAAAGCTTGTATTAGTAGCCATGATGGTTGATCAAAAGGGCTGCAAACATGAGGTGTCGAAGAAAAACAAATGAACAAGGGTCGTATATGTTTACACCAGGTTACACGTTAATAGATTTTAGGTTCCTATAATAGGTTAACTCATTTTATCACATGATTATACAACGGATCCAACTAATTTAGAGGTGCAAAAATATTAGGTTCAAAAACCACATGAGTCGACTGAAAAAAGAAAAAACAAAGATGATGGATACCTTGGTCGAATTTCACAAACAAGGACAGGAACACGAGGACCAACTGACCCAATACGACACCCCTATTAGCTACACGATCGAGACACCAAATCTGAAGACCCACGACCACCTGCTGCTACTGTCACGCCCTTGTTACTGCTTTCTCAAACGTGCCCTAGAGTTCTTATGCCGTTTTTTTGGTTCACGCTTTAGGGTTTTGAGAAGGATGGAATGGATATACGGTTTTAAGAAGATGAGGGAATATGGGTAGTCATTGTGCCAAATTTTTTGTAATTGATTGACTCCTTCCTTATTTCAAATATTGATGTATCTAGACATTTTTTTGAATGATAAGTAGTGTACAAAGAAAAAAAAAATGGGCCTATATATATATATATATATATATATATATATATATATATATATATATATATATATATATATATATATATATATATATATATATATATATATATATTTATAGTAGAGATCCAGTGAGAAGTAAATTAAAATAAAAAGTGGTGAGAAGTGACCAAAACCATGCATTTGTGATGCAACGACATGCATTAGATGCATTTCTATTCATATAGATGCAACATCTTGAGTTTCGAAAGTTAATTTGATGTATAGATGGTGCAAATTGATTTTTATGATTTTGGCACGTGCAGAGGAACAAAAAATAAGAGAAATCATGAAATGCATCTAATATACGTATATGTATCTGATTAAAAGCTAGAAAACACACTATCGTATGTTATAATGCATCTAAGATTATAGGGATGCATCTAATTTAGGTTGGTGCATCTCGGATTTGCGGTTATAGTTCTTCTTATTCCTTCTTATTTTAAGTAATCTTCTTATTTGATCCTAACTCTCTCTCTCTCTCTCTCTCTCTCTCTCTATATATATATATATATATATATATATATATATATATATATATATATATATATATATATATATATTATATATAACAGGAGGCATTTTCTAGAAATGCCACCTCAATGCCCAGTAATTCAATTTAATGCCACATAATCATTTGTTGTCCAACTAAGCAATATTTTTGTCCACATAAGCACTAATTTTTTAATTTAATTAGATTTTATATAAATTTCGGATTTTTAATAAATGTTTTTGTAAATTTCGGATTTTTAATAAATATTTTTGAAAATTATTTATAAAAAAGGGGCCTCGCAAGGATTGAACCTTAGTCATTTGGATAAATAACTTGTGTGTTTACCACTTAGGCAACAAGTTATTTTGATAATTATGTTGCATATTATAATCTATAAATGCCTATAATTATATTGGAATCCTATACTAAATACAATTTATCTACAAAAATTATATTAAGTAATTATCTTTTTAAAAACTTATTATACATATATTTTCCTTAACTTAGGTAACCTAAAAGAATATACGTAAAAAAAATCTGGACTTCATTCATAATATACTTTTTCTCAAAAACCTTAATATCCTTTTTTTCCTCACAATCTCTTCTAATGTTGTTTACTAATTTTTTGTTTTCTTCATCACAGGTTTGCAACCATGAATTGGAACTGCAAGATTTAAGTTTGGTTGCACAGGTATAAATAATTTTACTAATTTATATATCAAAGTCATATGAATTTCTAACTAGCAGCATGATGAAACTGAGACAACAATCCCGTTTTAGTTTATCGTGTTGCGACATATCACATGATACAGTTCGAATTTTCAGAGAAACATACCATCTTCTGGATACCAATCTGCATGGCTGGGCGCTCATGGTCAAAAGTCAATGGCCGACATTGTGAAAATGGGCAAACCACAAAACAAGCCTTACAATGCTCCGGCCCCACCTCAGCCTTCTTCAACACATTATGATGAATGGGATTCAAATCCTTCAGAAGTTTACCAACAACATAATGTTTCTACTGATGACGATTGGCCAGTTATGGAACAACCACAAGTTTTTAGCATGCAATCTGTATCGGAGCCTCCTATAGAGTCTGAGAATGTGAGTCAGTCTAATTTACCGTATGAAAGTAATCAATACATTGCTTCTCAGATAGATAAGCCTCAGGCAGAAGAAGAAGGTGTTTATGAAGATCATACCGTGTCTGCTTCTGTTACGAGTAGACAGTATCAGGATGACACATCTGGTGGTGCAGCTTTATATGATACTGACGTGAATAGAAATATAGATTCTTTCCATCCCGAGGATTATACTTATGAGCAAAATGAAGGTATGTCATATACCCTTTATTAACTTAGTTTTTAGCATACTTGGTGGAATGATAACATTTTATGTTTTCTGATTATATTCATCATTCAGTTGAAGAAAGGGATGCTTCAGCATCCTCAATAAGTGCCAACATGCAGCAACTTAATATCCAGGAAGAGAGACACGTCGATGAACCTGAACAGGACGTTCCTTCGGTCGTTATTCCAAATCATCTGCAAGTCCAGAGCGCTGAATGTTCACACTTGAGTTTTAGGAGCTTTAGTGCCACCATGAATTATGGGTTTTCATGCTATTGCTCAAACTATATTCTATTATGTTATCTCAGGTTGCGAAGTGGATGGAAACACTTGAACGGGTCGTGTGAGCTTATATCAGCTTCTTTTAAGCCATTATTAAAGATTGAGATTCATGACCCTGCTTTGCTAGCTGGTAACTGGATTCAACTCTGTGCAACTTTTAAAGTAATTGTCATGCGTGCTGGACAAAGGTATGAATCATTACAATGGTTGCCGCACTTATATTTCATATAGCTTAGATATTAGAAAGAGACAAAATTCAGCTATTATGCTACAGATACTAATGTAAGATCAGAAAAGGTTTTGTTTCGCACTATGCTAATAACATTCTCAGTTATTCAGTCACTGAAGGTAAATGTACGCATAGGTTTTTATGTTTTTGGACCATTGCAGATAGGATATATTAATTCTTTACCAAATGCTACTGCTATAGGTATAAATGAAATGCCAAATACGTGTAAACAGTTCGTGTGAAGTGTTGAACGTAGACGCTGTAATCCAAACACACCTTTATGTTCATGATTGTGTGTGTGGCTTTCATGCTTAAGAGGGCTTATTATGTATTTGTAGGGTGCCTAAAAGCTTGATAAGCTCAGAGAAAACCCTTTTTTTATTAAATGGCCCTTTGGAAGTGGTCTTGAGGATTTGATTGTTATATTTTCAGGGAATTTTTTACTATATTGCAATGAAGCTTGCTGAATTTGTTATCGAGGAAAGTGACAGGTATCATCATCCACCGGGTCAACAAAAGAAGTTAGGCTTCACCTTCTTATTCCTTCTAATGCAACTGTTTATAGTTTCCGGGACTATCATGAGATGGACTAAGCATTTCTTTATTGATGACTACCATTCTCACTACATCAACTATTATGCTATAGATATAATGTAATATCAGAAAAGGTTCATGTTTCCCACTATGCTAATAATATTCTCAGTTGTTCGGTCACTGAAAGGTGAGTGTACGTATAGGTTGTTATGTTTTTGGACCATTGCAGATAGGATATACCTAACTCTTTAAATGATATCAATTTTTTTACCAACTGCTACTGTTATATGTATAAATGAAATGCCAAATACGTGTACCAACAGTTCATGTGAAAGTGTTGAACGTAGACGCTGTAATCCAAACACCCCTTTATGTTCATGATTCATGTGTGTGTGTGGCTTTCATGCTTAAGATGGCTGATTATGTATTTGCAGGGTGCCTAAAAGCTTGATAAGCTCATATGCTGGAAAAATTAGCCTTATGAGCTTACCCACGTTAAACAATGCCTATAAGCTGAGACAACAACAACTAATCCAAACACCCCTTTAATTTGACCGAGTTCTTCACACCTATTTCTGATTTGTTGCGGTCATTTTGATTAACATTAATATATTCTAATACTAATTCGTCAGTGTATTATGTTTGATTTTTCTGCACTGGTTACATTTCTCAGGAGTATGCAGTACATGGGTAGATGTTTGTCTTGCATTGCGACAACGAAGTTCTTATCTTAAAGAAAAGTCACAGATTGAAGTGATTTTACTTGATGTGTTGAATTAATATGTGTCTTAGTTGTCCACCACAAGTTTGCTGCATTATTTGACAACCACGGTGTTATACAAAATCTTCTTGCACTCCTAAGGGTACCTCTGACTTTCTATGCTAAATGTTGGAAGACATTATTGCTATTATAGTTCATGTCTATATACATGTTGAAGTTCTCAATAGTCTTGTAACATATTGGATTTCACAAACACACTAAACCATAAGATCAAATAGGCGTATAATGAGTTTTAGAGAGAGAAAGTTAGAGGTTTGGGAACTTTAGTGAGAGAAAGAAAAATCTTATTATGAGCTCCAAATCTCTACCTTGGGAGGTAGAGAGTATTTATAGTCATTACATAAATCGCCACCTATTAGGCTGTGGATCAGGCATACAGTGGGTAAAGACCCGTCCGTCCTCCACGGTGTTACTTAAACTAAATACTACTTAACTTATAATAATCTACGACTACGAGCTTTCTAAGGATTACATATACTTGAGGTGACCGACTCTTTAATACATGGATTTAGTAAATCCTAACAATCTCCCCCTAAGGGAGGTCACCTCAAGATCACCTCAAACATACATTGAATACAAACAGATTTTATATAAAGATTGTTCTTGCATTCTTGTTATTGTTCTTTGCTCTGAAGCCCGTAGTCATTGATTCTTAATTGATGCATGTTTGGATAACCCAAGTGGAGGTCTTAATCTGATTCACATGATGATGAGTTTTGAGCTAGCTTTGAGATCATCAGCAATAATACATCTCTAAGTCTTCCATTGTGGTGTTGTGACTTATGGACCGACATGCTCACATTCTGGATCATGATATATTCTCATCAGAGTAGCGAAAGCTTTCGTTGATTCATGATATTGGCAGCAGCGTAGCAGAAGCATGGAGTGAAAATATCAGAGTCATTGATGCACTAATCATGATTTCTTTTGAGATGAATGTGTTGAGTGAGCATGCGGCGATGGATTGACCGCTTCATTCTGATCAGCTGCAAACGTAGGGCGTACCTGCGTAAAACATTTAGCAATAAAGCGCACGAAAGTGTCTTTGATCACTTTTGTTGAATTGAGGTACACGGCCCACGGTTCCCCGTTGATCAGTACAAGTACTGCCTGTGATCAGGTATAATTCCGAAGAATTTCCTTGACAGGGTTTCGCAGCTGCTCTAGCTATTCTCAAACTGGAACGTCTCAAAGAAGACAACACGGAGTGAGTGAACCAGCGAATAGAGATTCACTGATTGATGAAAAGAGATTTGAATAACAATCGTGTATTGCTCAATAGAAATTGTTTTTGCAATACAACGAAGGTTTTAATGAAAATCAATTATCAATCATAAAACACCTTTTGATTTGAAATATTCGTACACGGTCGATGTGCTAAAGAAAAGAGTTTTTAAGCACAATGACCGGTTTTTCAAAGGTATCTGACAATCCATAACCTGAACCAGGATTGATTCAAAAGATTGAATCGCCCCATTGTTTCTGTTCAGTTGTCACATGGTTGATCTATTGAATAGATCTCACATGCCACCCACCAGGAGCTTGTTTGATGTTGGCTCAAGAAGGCTTTCCATCTTCATTGTGAATATGTTTGCATATCACTCAGATGTTCTGGCAATACCACAAGGATAATGCGTAGGACTCAAGATATAATCTCTCTTTCCACATTGTGTGAAACAAAGAGTCTTCATTGAAAGTGTCCTAATGAGATTTATTGATGATCTCGTGGCTCTAGACTCAATTTGTGCATATTTGGATCCTATATCGGAGACTAGGGAGAGGGTCTCCTTTTTCAATATCAACAATCTCTAAGAGAAAGTCGATAGATAATGTCGGTTCCCCGTGAGAATGAAACAAGCCCTTTTAAGAGGAACTTGAGTGGTTTGGGAAGTTGAAGTGCAGTGCTTCACTGGGTCCATGACGTCTTGTCTTCAATACCGATGTTACCTTGGTAACCACCAGTAGCATATGAATTGAACCCGGTATCTGCCCTAAGGTTGAATTATTGGAGGGCTATTTCTTTTCACCCTTTTCATATTCATTTCTTTTTCATTCTTCAACCCCGTCAGTGCTTACCGAGACTTCATTACTAGAACCTTGTTGGGTTTATTCCAGTACTAGCTCAGTCTCAGTCCGCACTCTTCCCATATCTCATTTTTCTCCTTTTTTCAATATACCTAAGGACTTCTACACTATCTAGTGGATTGTCCCTGGGTAGATCCCTCCGGTTCTGGCGGATCATGGGAACAAATACCTAACCTTATCATCCTTATATCACCATACATAAAGTAAAGTTGGTCGGTCTATTTGGTATTGTTCATCTGCCATTGGAACCAATTGTAAACCATTTGAAAATCAATCCAGATACTTAAGATATATTATCAAAGCATTTTGTACCTGAATTGTTTTTGATATTTTTAGAACAAGAGCTCCCCCTCAACATATGCATCAAGTATTTGAAATCGTTTTGCACACAAAGGCAAGAGAAAGAATTAACTTCTTTGATTACCATTTTCTAAAAGATATCAACATCACTTCCCTAATCAAATCAAGTAGATAAAGCATTTTGGGGAAGGATGAGGTTTTCATAAGCTTGCTCCCCCTCAATATGTGCATAGATATTTGAAAATGTTTTGCACATATTAGGAAAAGACTGCACATTGAGATAAATTGATCACATTTCAAATATTTGTGGTTTAAGATAGATGCTCCCCCTCAACATGTGCATGGAAAATTTGAAATCGTTTGGCACATGTGGGAAGGAGAGCTTGTACATCCTTATAAAACCATTTACCGAATTATCAGTTTAAATCCAATTTAAATCACAAATTCTCCCCCGATCACAATTATCAAATCATTTGAGATTTGTGATCTCTGTAGATTTAAATTGAATTTGAAAGCTTTTAAGGAGAATTGTGACTTGATTATGAAAACGTTTTAACTGATAAGGATCGGATTTTGAGACTTTAAACTCCATTGAATAAACATGCATGATTATCTTTTGAAAATAATTGTATGACAAATAACTTTTTGATTTAATTGAAATCATTCTCCCCCTCAATCAATGACATAAGTTGTTGATTGAGAGATAGATATTTTGACAAACTTTTAAGTCCAGATGATTATCAAAAATAGAGTCCGAGTTATTTTTCAAAACAACTAGTTTTCATTAGATAGTAAGGATTAGTTTAAAGAATCAGAGCAAGAAATTTGAAAACCAAGATAAACCATGGCTCTGTTCTATCTTTGAAAAGTGGGTTACTGCCTGAAATGACAATAAACCATTGTTTCTCTTTCTCCCAAAAATATTTTTTGATTTTTTTATTTTTTTTTATTATTATTATTTTTTTAATATAAAAATTCAAACAACATCTAAAGCCTCGTGTCATTCTTTGAATGACAGCATCAAGACCTTAGATATTATCGAATCGAGAAATACATGACAAAAAGATAATATTTTTTGAAGATTTTTCGAATTTTTCAATTTTTTTTTTATTTTTTATTTTTTGGATTTTGAAAGTTTTATATTTTTCTATTTGATTTTTGAAGGTTTTATAATTTTGTATTTTGTTTTTCAAATAAATATTTACAAGATATGAAGGAAACCTTTTACTCCTCTTCTTCCTCTTGAAGACGTTTGAGAGTTTCTGGTTGTTGGCTCTTAAGACCCAGTCGTGGAAGAATAAACTCAAAAAGTTCTCTAGGAAGAGCTTTGGTGAAGATGTCTGCTAACTGGTATTCAGTCCTCACAAAGTAAAGTTCCACCACACCGTTTTCAACTTGCTCCCTGAAGAAATGATGTCGAATGTCGATGTGCTTTGCTCTTGAGTGTTGTACGTTGCTGCATGAGAGAGCAATAACACTTTTATTATCACAGTACAGAGGGATTTTGTTGAATTCAAAGCCATAGTCAGATAATTGGGATCTCATCCATAGGATTTGAGCACAACAAGATGACATGGCTATGTATTCAGCCTTTGTAGAGGAAATATAAGTACTCATTTGCTTCTTTGAAGACCAGCTCACAAGCTTATCACCCAAAAACTGAGCACCTCCAGACGTACTTCGACGAGTATCTTGACAACCTGCATGATCATCATCTGCATAGGCTGTTAGTGACATACCGGTGTCCTTTGGGTACCAAAGTCCCATATTGATGGTTCCTTGGAGATACCGAAAGACCCGTTTAACCGCTTCAAGGTGCTTTTTAGTAGGCTTAGCCTGGTACCTAGCACACATGCAAACAGCGAACAAGATGTCTGGTCTACTAGCTGTGAGGTACATCAGGGATCCAATCATACTACGATATTTCGTTAGATCTACCATGATCCCTGAGTGGTCCTCATCTAGTTTAGTACGCTCTATCATGGGAGTGTCAACAGGGTCACTTGAATCAAATCCAAATTTCTTTAAAATCTCATTAGCATATTTAGATTGATTTATGAAAATGCCTCCGGGACTTTGTGAAATTTGTAATCCCAAGAAAAATGACATTTGTCCCATCATTGACATTTGAAATTTAGAACCCATTTCATTTGAAAAATGGTCACACTCATTGGGGTCAGTTGAGGCAAAGATGATATCATCAACATAAATTTGAACATGAATTAAATGTTTGCCTGACTTCCTGGTGAACAATGTTGGATCAACTGCTCCTTTGCTGAATCCGGTAGATAGAAGAAATTTTGATAGCGTATCATACCATGCCCTTGGAGCTTGCTTTAAACCGTAAAGAGCTTTCTGCAAACGATAAACGTGAGTAGGATGCTCTGGATTCACAAAGCCTTCGGCTTGGCTGACGTAGACGACTTGTAAAACCCTAAAATTTGTAAACGTGTTAAATGACTATTATACCCCTCAAGCTAATAATTATAAAATTCGTCAAGCTCGTTAGATTCGTTTAACACTTAATTTACAAAACTTACTCTTATGTCTACTAAATAAATATCACACATAATATAAGTTAAATGAATATACAAGTTACAAATTAAATTAAAGACTAACAGATTTTGTAATCTTCCTTGTCAGTCGATTGTTTATATGTTTTGATACTTCATTTTTAAGGTTTTCGGTTGTAAGGATTTTATCTGTATGTTCTGATATGACACCAGAATGTGACACTTCTACCCTTGTCGGGTTGGGGTGTTACAATTATGGTATCAGAGCCCAGGTTTCGTCTTGATTGACCTGTGAGGACTTGGGTAGACACTAGGCTTCCGTCTGTTATGATCTATCCCGATTCCTTTTGATTGTCGTTCAGATTTGACTTCGATAATCTTTTGTCTTCACTGTTTTGGTCTTCTTCTCTTCACATTTGATCTTATTATTTTGTCTTCGCACCTCCGTTTATCGATCGTTAGATGGAGACTACCCGTGGAGCCGAAGTTGATGGTGCCGACCCCGTATTGCCGCAACAGTCCCGGAGCTGGAAGAGGTTCGTGAAGCAGAAGCCACACCTGACTGCCGTGCTGCTGGAGACATCAGGATGCTGCGGGAGGAAGCTGGACGGATCAACCGAAGATGCAAGACGGAGACAAGATTCAATCGGTGGCTGAGAAGGTTCATCTACTTCATATGATTTGGGCGCGACTTGTGTTACTCCGATTCGTTTGTCATGCGTTTTGAGGCGGTTTGATATTCTGTTAAGTGATTCTGATCAGTATTGCTTTTCTTGATTTGTCCGGAACTCGGTTTGAATGGTGAAGTTTTGTCGTTTGGCATTTGGTTAATAGCTCAGTTTTTCTTTTGGATCGTCAGTAATGAGTCATGAGGAACCGTTTTGAGCAAGTTGGTGACCTTCTTCTTTGGTGATATGGTAAGTTGTTTGATGCAGTATATGTTGTATGTATGTGATTCTGGTCTGCTTTGGTATGTTACTTGTTATCTGTTTTGATGTGATATTGGTTATGTGGTTTGTCATGACCCGGGACAAAGCATGATGACAATAAGGACTTGTTATGTGATGCAAGTATTATGACGCCTGATCAACGTGATAATACCGAGATCATATAATTTGTACTTGTTGAAATCATACGACATTTTGGGAAATGCCTGGGGTTGGTACGTGAATGGACTAGGGCTATTATCCGTTATCCTTTGATCCTCATGTTCGTTTGGAATTCTGTACCTCTTTGCGAGATTCTCACCGACATCTGTTACGTATAAGATTTGTACGCTTTGGAACTGATATCATTATGATCTATGTGAAGCTATGGACTGCTACGTCTGCCTTAAAACTATTATGTCTCCGTGTACCCTACGATTTCAATTTTCGAGGACGAAAATTATTCTTTTAGAGGGGAAGAGTTGTAAAACCCTAAAATTTGTAAACGTGTTAAATGACTATTATACCCCTCAAGCTAATAATTATAAAATTCGTCAAGCTCGTTAGATTCGTTTAACACTTAATTTACAAAACTTACTCTTATGTCTACTAAATAAATATCACACATAATATAAGTTAAATGAATATACAAGTTACAAATTAAATTAAAGACTAACAGATTTTGTAATTAAGGAAATCAAATTAGTCATTAATTCCTCCCTAATTTTGGCCAAGAATTTCGCCCCATTACTTCCATTAAACGCCCCAATTTAATTCCCCCTAACTCCCTTTTAATTCTCATTTATCTACCATATTTACCAATTCAAACAAAATCACAAAACCCTAATCATCCTCTACACAAAAAAAAGTGACGGCTGGGATCTTCTTTTCTCCTTCCATTCGACACAAAGACAACAAGTACAATGTTGGTAACGTGATTTAAAGGCCGCTGTGGTCGTGATGGTTGGGCCATGGAACTTGGTTCAAAGGCTGAAGGGTTGTGGTGTACTACTGCTGCTCGTAATGTGGTGATGATCGTGGGTTTTGATAGGAGCTGTTATGGTCGTGGGAGTAAATCAAAGAAGAGGCTGTGGTTTCTGTGGTACGAAGCTATGCAAAAACAAGTACAAGGAGGCTGTGGTAAGGTGGTGTTGTGATCATGGTTCGAGAAGGTGTGGTTTTGATCGAGGGTATTACTGGTTTGAGAGAGTTGTTTGCTCTGGAAGTCGACGAAGGTCTGGTCTGGGTGTTTCGGCTTTGGTGTTGGGTCCTGGGTTCTTAGTTCTTGGTCCTTGGTTCTTTGTTTCCCTTCTACTCGATCACGCGACAAGGCTACATGTATCATCCTTGCCTATTTTCCTTTTCATTCTGATTCTTGTCACAAGTATAAATCTGGCTATATGAGACAACTATGAATCGACTAAACGTAACATGCATGTATACGACTTGAAATCTCACATAAAATGATACACTATGTCATATAAAATCATGAAAATGAACCTTAATCGGATCGAACTATATGTGGTTATCCGACTTATGTTTTACGTTTGGTTCTGATCTGTTTAATACTCGATCTAATCTTGGTTTTTCTTTTTTATCTAACCAAATGAGAGGTAAAATACTTGTTAAAACCTGGAAATGAAACTTAACAAAAAGGAAGTTTTGCATGCATGCGTGTGTGTGTGAATATATGTGTCTTTCGAATCAAACGGTGTAGGTAACTTATTAAATGTCGAGTGGAGATAAAAATGATATGCGTATATAAACCTTTCTTCTGTTTGAATTATTCGAACATATTTGTCACTGAATCAGGTTCCTATTTTTTTCTTTCATTTCGAATTGGTGGTCATGAGTGTGTATATATATCGAAGAGTAATGCGTCATGGGTATGTATATTATGGAGGTTACATGCATGTCTAATAAGACATATAATTGGGTAAAACAACTGAACTTGTGTGTGTCAATGTGAACATGTTTTAATGGGAGTGTGTACTTGGAAAATAGTGTGATATGTGTGTCGTGTAGTAGAGTAAAATAAATGGAAATGTGCGTGTTAAGAATATGTTCGATTAGCGTGTGTTTTGTTTTGGGTTAAAAGAAAATATAAATATAGAAAATTACTAAATATGGAAACCTGCTAAAAATGGAAAGCCATCTAAAATGAGTAATGCGATCTTAATAAGCGTTATAAAATTTATATAGGTTCCGGACGGCGGGATTGATTCATCGTGTGACCTTACTTTCCTATTTTGCTTGCTTCGAATAAGGTACAGATATTCTGACCTTTCTCATAAGGTTTCTCATGATCTCTTTGCATCTTTGATCTCTTGCCATATTGATATTGAACCTTTGCTCTACTATTGAACTATTGATATTGAACCTTTGCTATTGACCCTTTTGCTATTGAACCTTTGATATTGATCATTTGCTATTTGGACCTTTGATAATTGAACCATTGATATTGGATTATTGATTTGATTTGTGAACTGCTAATATTGGACCTTTGATATTGATTAACCTCTATACTATACACTTTGACCTGTCAGTTGATACCCGAGCCATTAACTAGGCATGGGGGTTCCATGTCCGTGTCATTGATGCACCAATGGCATGACTCCAGTGTGGATGAGTGATGTTCCACACCGTCCCCATTTTGTATTGATTATGCGCGCTTCAGATATATTGTATGGCCACTATTGTTTTGCAGGGGGCGTATGGATGCATCCTAGATTTGTTTTGATTTGTATTTGATATGATATGATTTGTTTTGGTGATGCGGTGCGTGTGTGCAATACACCCCCTCACATTTTGGGAGCTAGCTACTCCACTGGTTACTGAGGTCTCCCCTCATATTGGTTTGGTATTCCGAGGACACCCCTCCGAATACAATGGTTACTATTGGTTACTTGGCTGCTATTGCCACTATTGATATGGTTTGTTTTGTTGGCTCGGGATAGATTCTGACAACCTTTACACTTTTGATATACCTATATTGTACTTTCTGGATTCCTCACTGCACCATATTCTGAATTGACTGTCCTTTACCCAATACCCTTATATGACCCACTCTACTACCAAGATATACATGTTCCATTGCTTTGATCTGTTACACTCTCATTCCGTTACTTCAGACCATCGTTTCATTCACGTACCGGGTTATTATATGTTATTGGATTTGATTATGATATTCATGTTTATGTGACTACTGTTTACTCTGTATGATATGTATGTATGCGATATAAGATTTACCTGTTGTCATCTGATGATATGCTATCTTACTGTTATGTGCTCCTTTGATTTGTCTGGTATCCGTGCTTGTGTGAAATCGATTGTTGATCTGTTTATCTTTTGTACCTCGTTCGATTAATCTCGTGGACTATGACTATCCGTGGTGTCCTTATCTGCTTGTGGTTGACCTGCCATGTTTGCATTTCTGTTTATGCTACGGTTTGATTGGGTAAATGGTTCAACTTTATGATGTCTGGCTTGTTAACGTGTTCAATTACCCTGCTATGTCCCTATTTCATTTAATTATATCTTTATACTGTATTTCTACTTATTACGTGTAACTGCCATGTGTTGACTGCTGTAGTACTTCCGCTGTTATGATACTGGTTATGTTTTCAACTAAGGGTTTGACCTGTGTGAATTGCCATGCTCACTTATTATTAATTGCTTCCGCTTTCCGGTAGATATCTGTTTGGCTTGTATGTCTTCTGATTTACTGAATTGATTGTATGTTGTATATGTTGTGTGGATATGACGTCTGCTATGCTTGCTTATGTTTCAGTACTTGTATGCCTGATTTGTATGTGCTTGTATGCTTGTCTCGATGCTTTGCTTGCTTCGTTCTCCTTGTTATCTGTTTCTTGTGGATATCGGTATAACCATGTCCTGCAGGATCCTTCTTGACTCATTGGTTCCCTTTCGTTGCGACCTTGTTATCAGTTTCCTTTGTTTCATTTCGTTTCTGCTTTTATTTTAGCTTTCATTTTGTTATATCTGTTCACTGGGCTTTTTAAGCTCAGCCGCATTTCTTTTCCTGCGGCAGGTCTTAGGTTTGAAGATGGACTTTGATGGGCTGAGAGTTGGATTATTTGAGTGGACCAACCCTAGTCACCTTATTATTTGGATTTATTTTGTCGGGCTATTGTTTTGAGATTTCATTTTTATTTCAGACATTTTGGATTTTGTAATCTTCCTTGTCAGTCGATTGTTTATATGTTTTGATACTTCATTTTTAAGGTTTTCGGTTGTAAGGATTTTATCTGTATGTTCTGATATGACACCAGAATGTGACACTTCTACCCTTGTCGGGTTGGGGTGTTACAACAGCTCCCCGGCAGCGGCGCCAAAATTTGATTGGTGCTAAACAGTCAAGTCTAAAAGACTAAAAACTGCTCAAACACTAATGCAATTAAGATCAGAGGAGTTTAGGGTCTCCCCGGGTCGTTATGTCCCAGCGAGCTATGCAATGGATCAATCAACGTCTAGTGATCGAGGAATTTGAACGAAAATGGATCTGAAAGATATTATAACTACTAGAAAAAGCCAACAAATTAAAAACGCCTTAAATGCAAATTAAAGAAAATTAAAAAGATAAAACCTATTAAATAAACGCTATCACTATATTTAAAGTGATGAACGTTTAAAACCTAAAACGTACGTTTAAATTAAAATCTACGCGACGTACAAAATAAAAAGTGAAACTAAAGCAATATTAGCCCTAAAAATATGAAAATGATATTTTTATAAACCTAATGATAAAAGAAAATTTTTAGAAAAAGAAAATTATTTTTATAACTAATTATCTAATTAAAAACTATTTTTAACTATTAATTAATTACCTAAATTACAAGAAAATAGGAAAATGAGCTAGAAAAATAAGATTAAGACTTGGAAAAGTCTAAAATATCAAAACAGACTTTTCAAAACTATTTTTGTATTTTTATGACTATTTATCTATTTTCTAGGAATTTTAAACTATTAAAAACTAATTAAATTACTAAAAATTACCAAATGAACTATGAAAAATATGGAAAATTACTTTTTTTGCCTTTTTATATTTATCTAAGCCTAAGAAAAATGAAAACTTATTTTTTTGAACTTTTTCTGAATTTTTTTTGTATTAAATGCTATTTAAAAAGTGCTAAAAACTAATAAAAATCAAGAAAAATAGTAAAACAGCTGAGAAAAATCTGAAAATTTCAGGAAAAGTCTAAAATAATATTAGGAAGCTATGAAAATTGGAAAAACAGTATGTTATGTGGAGAAATAAGCAACTGCTAAGGAAGTGCTTATGGAAATAAGCACTTGATAAACCAAAAGCTCACCAAAAGCTACCAATCTGATACAGAAGCTATAATATACCAAATTAACTAGATTGCAACTAAAAACAATAAGCTATAACCACTGAATAGCACAACTGATCAAATTTGGTGATTTTGATTTTAAGCTAAAAACAGATTTTGGTATCACTTTGCAGACCAGAAATAAGCACACAAATAAGCTATAAACTAAAATCCAATGATTGATACCTCAACTAGACCTAAGTGACTACCTCTGACCAAAAGACCAGCTTCTAACAAGCTTATATAAGCCTTGTGCAGGTTTGCACAAATACTGAGAAATCACTCAGTGTATACTGAGTTGGTGCAGGGCACCTTGGGCTTGTTTTGGGCTTATACCCAAGCTTATCCAAAAAGCTAAAAGCAAAAACAGATATTAGGTCTTAGAGACAACCTAGTGAACTACTTGTAGACCAAAATTCAGACCTTGAAAAGCAAAAATAAGATCTGTGCAGATGCTGCAATATCTGCACAAATCTGATTTTTGACCATTTTGACTTTTTGAAATAGAAGCACAGTTTGACTTTTTTGAGTTTTAAATCCAATTCAATGACTGATAATGAAGTTAAATGATGTTATGAAGCTATTACAACCTTTGTTTATTACTTTTAAACACAATATGAATGATTTGTTCTTTTAAAAATCCAACAGTAACCTGTTGGATTCAAATGAAATGGTTTTTGACTTTTTTGGAGTTCAGACACAAAAGCAAGACAGATATGAGTCTAATATGACTAAACAAACTTGAACAAACAAAAGTTATACACTGAATACACCTTTAACACCTTTTAAACTATAAATCCAAACACCCTTTGTTAAACTGATTTGAGCTCAAAACTACTCCACACTTATAACCAACTTGTAATTATGATCAAGCTCACTTAATATGATTAAAATACTGCTATGAGAATAAGTTTTGCACTGGTTTAGACAGTAAAACAGATTATGCTATTTAAACTAAATGACAACTTACAAAATGTCCAATAGCCACTATGGCTTGAATCCATGAACCAAGAACCTCTAACCTATTTAATATCAACCCATTAGCTCAGAAATAACCCAACTCCAATACTGCATCACCCATTTACCATGTCCATGCCATTTATGCCCCTGTTTGACTTTCTTTGACCAATCTCCAAATATGCCTAAAACTTGAGTTTAAGCTTGTAAAAAGCTATGCTAAGCTTATTTAAGCTCAATGTAACTGAGAAACAAGTGATATGAAGCTTTTGAGTGTGATTTGGAAATGGAAAATTTCAACAGTGGACAGTTAGAATCAAATGAAAACATAAACTGAAATTGGTGCTTAAATTTAATTGCAATACACTTGAAAACATAAGTTTGATACAATTTAACAAAATGATACAAGTTTAACACTGAAATAACACTTTTACATAAAAAACGACATAAGAAAAAAATATAAAAACTAGAAGACTCTGTCACTTGCTTCCCAATGCTGCTTTTTATAATCCAATGACTTTATCTCTCACCTCTGAACATTTCCCAACAATTTCCTAGCCATTGGATGGCTTGAATCAATCTCAACCATTCAAAACTGATTTTGCCGCCTTTTTTTCCTTTTGACAGATAGGAGAGATTTGAGTGAAATGGGGGAGCATTAATTGTATTTGGAGTTTGGTGGAGGTGGGGGGAGACAAAAAGAGGTGATAGGAGGCTGGGTTGGTGGAATGGTGGCTGGGTATGGTGGGAGCAGACAAGGGGGAGGGAAAACGGGGAAGAGGGTGGTTTGATATGTTTGACTGGTCTTTTGACCAGTGGAGTTAATATCAAAGAGGGGTTCAATTTGTATATTGACAGGGGGTCCAAAAGGTGTGAAAGGGTCATAATGGGTTTAAAGGTTTTAAATATCAAGGACCTTTCATGAAATTTCTGAAAATGGAGGGACCTAAACTGCCAATCTTGCAAAGATGTTCCAAGGGACCATAATTGACATTCTCAATAAGTACAAGGACCAAATTTGCCAATTTGCCATTTTCCAGGGGCCATTTTTGCCAAAATTCAAACTTGAAGGACTAAACTTGTAATTTCTCAAACTTTTTGATATTTTTCACCAAAGGACTAAATTTGACAACTTTTGATTTTAAAAGGACCTTTGGTGACTTTACTTTTGAAATTATGGCTCAGGGACTATTTTTGACAATTTATGAAACTTGGGGGACTGAAATTGCAATTTTTGCAAATTTGATATGTTTTTCATCTGATTTTGATAATTTTGCATTTGAAACACATAAAACACTGATTTGTGATATTTTGATCATTTAGATGTGTTTCTGAGTATTTTCAGATGATTTTGCAGTTTATTTTGTATAAAAATGATGAGTATTTACACACTCATCAGTGTTTCTTTGTTTTCACTAGTTGATGGATCAAGTTGTTGAATACCTAACCCTTTTTGGTTGTTACCGGTTTTAACACTATCTAATATCATATCTAAAGTATTCGTACTCATTCTAGCAATTTTAGAATCTAGTTGATCAACTAGTGTTTGAAGTTGAACGCAAAGTTCACATTCACCACTTGCTATTTTACCCTTTTCTAGACGTTTCAGTTTTGCTTTTAATTCTATGGCTTCTTTATCTAAACGTTAGTTTTGACTTTTTAAAAGCTTGTTTTTGTTAATTAGTTTTAAGCTAATATTGCATAGTTTGTCATATTCATTATGCAATGATTCGTCATCAAGTGATGAGCTACTATAGTATTCGTGACATACCTCGTCATTTGCCATGAGACAAATTTCTTCGTCCTCCTCGTCGCTCATTCCCCATGTGCCGCTCACGAACGCCTTTTGATCATCCCGTTTGGGACACTTACTAATAAAGTGGTTTGGGTCCCCACATTTAAAGCAAGTACGATTATCCCTTGGCTTCTCGTCTTCTTTACTTTTCCAGAATCATTTCTTGTTGTCATACGGTTGTTTGACGTACCTTCCCTTCCTTCTAAAGAACTTTTTAAAGTTCCTTACCGCCATAGCATACTCCTCGTCGTAACTATCCGAAGAGGAGTTCTCTTCATCGCTTGAAGCCTTTTTGGCTTTAAGGGCAAGAGATTTGTGTTTCTCTTTCACCTTTGAGGCTTCGAAATCTTTAGCAAGGACAATCTTGTAGACTTTGTGTTGCCTATGTGTAGGACCTTAAAACTATCAACCTTATCACAAACCCAACACGTATATCACGTTATACGTAGAACATGTTAGCACACAAACACAAACTAAGCGTAAATAAGAAAGAAATAAAGATGAGAAAGATGGTGACTTGATATATGAACCGTGTATGTAAAGAGAGAAAGATGAAAACAATATGTTGTATATTCCAAAGAAAACATACACAAACCCACACTCAAGCACACCCCTCAAATGAGACTTTGAGGGGTATTTATAGTACAAGTCAAAACGCCCTAATGGGCTTGGCCATGGGCTTCGTGGACTTGGATTGGACATGGATTGGATGACAACTTATACAAGGCTAGCTAAACATAACTTCTAACCAATTAGCTTAGCCCAATCCACGAGCCCGTTGACTATTCTAATACGATATCTAACACACGTTACAAAGTTCCTAAATGTGAATGACCATCACTTCTAATAAAAACTATTAAGGCTAAAAATCTCCCCCTAAGGGGTGGTCATTCAAAAGATGCTCCACTTGATTAGGTATTTACTTTTCTCGAGCTTGAACTTTGTGTGTAGATATAGAATAGTCTTGATTCTTTGTTCCTTCATGCTTTGTGATCAGTTAATGTGGTTGTCTGCCATTGTCAACTTCATGGGTTAGGTGTCTCCACGCCTTTCTCCACCATGCTCACACTTCTATTTGTCTTTTAGTTACCAATGATGTAGTTCTCGAGTCTTTATACTTTGTAGATTCTTTGACATTGACGAAGAATCAACTTTTAACTTTGTGTTGCCTTTGATTTTGATGAGAACTTTTCATGTGTTGTTGGTATGAGCATGTGGAAAATCTGCAAGATCAATCCGCTTCTGAGCTTCCATAAGAAGAAAACATAAAAACAGGTTAGTAATAAGCGGATTCCGGCACTTACAAGTTTGAATTTCGAGGGTGTTAACAACATAGTGTGAAAACACGTCTCTAATTCTCACAGAGGCCGTTCCTGAACTGGAGTCCCACAAGTGAGATAACACGATATACCGAAGTACATCTACAATTCAGATGAGTCGCTGAAGTACACCGAAGCATCACTCCACGACTGTAGACCGTTTAAGACACACTAAGCGTAATCCATGGGGAGTTACCGAAGTGACCTGCTGTCAGGGCTGCTTGATGTTGACCCTGGCAGGAGTTTCCATTCAATCACTGAAGATCACAGATGTGAAACTTCTCATAAATGTTCCGGCAGATTGCTAAGATCTGCGTAGGACTCTAGAATATATCATTTGTGCCCTTATTGATGAACAACAAGCGACGTCATGTCAAGTGTTCCTATGAGATCTTTTGATGAATCTCGTGGCTCTAGACTCAATAAGTGCATTTTGGTTTTTCCTAAGTGAAGACTAAGGAGAGGGTCTCCTTCTTCAATATCAACGATCTCTAAGAGAAAGTCAATAGGTTGTGTAGGGTTCCCAGTGAGAATGAAACAAATCCCTTTTAAGAGGAATTGAGTGGCTAGAAGGTTAGGTGCAATGCGTCACTGGGTCCATGACGTCTTTGTCTTCAATACCAGTGTCATCTTAGTGACAACCAGTAGCAGATGAATTGAGCTCGGTTTCTGCCCTAAGGTTGATTCTGGAGGGCTATTTCTTTTCACCCTTTATCATTACTTTTCTTTTTAATACTTCAACCCCTTCTTTCTCCTTTCTCACATAACTCCTTTTTTCAATCATTCCTAAGGACTTCTAATACTAACTATTTGTGATGTCCTTGGGTAGATCCCTCCGGCTCTGGTGGATCATAGGACAAATTTCCTATCCTTAGTCACCTTATAACTCCATGACTGTCCTATTGTTGCCATAAAACCATTTTTCTTGAAAATCTCTCAGAGTGTTTATGATAGAAAACATGTTTGAAACACTTCGTGAGTTTTATATTTTCAGAAACACACCCCCTTCACATGTGCATATAAGTTTTGACAGAAATCTGCACATAGAGGGTAGAGTTCGCACTTTTTGAATTGATCGACTTTAAATGAGCTAGACCGATTCGAGACACGTTTACATCACTAGAGAACTAGCTTGAAATTATTACCCATCCTGGTCAAGTCCATAGAAAGTTTCTCGAGATGGTACATGATTCCTCGTCAATTCATTGGTTTCAGCTGAGTCGAGCTCATTATGAGATTCAAACAACGATCATTAAACTTTTTGATCACATTTTAATCACGTCTCCTCCCCCTCAAAAATAGCATATTCGTGATATTTTTGATATCAACGGATTAAATAACATTTTAGAATCTTTTGGGGAGACAAACGGATTTGAATTAAGCATGAATTTGGAACATTTTTGTTTTATACTCCCCCTTTAATACATCATAATCAATTAAAGGGTTTTAGAGGGAGTTATCTTGAGCACAAAAAATATTTTGAAAGATTTTGAAATTTTTTTTGAAGAATCTTGAAAAAGGTGCTCAAGATGATGATGATTTCTCACCAGTTTTAAATGTAGTGCGCTGAAGCGTACACTTGATTTTTCTTTACAAACACGAGTTTTGATTTGAAAATAATAAAAAGTCATCATTTTTGTCCGGGTTTCATACTGAAGTATACGAAAGCCATTTTTGAAGAAATTTTGAGAAACGACATGTTTTGGAAAACATTTAAAGAACTCTCGCTCAAGCATCTGTACATGCCCGTATCATTGTTGAATGACATTTCTAGAAACGTACAGAATATCGATTATACAAGAGACATGTCGTGAGAAGAATATTTTTTGATTTTTGATTTTCTATTGTTTTTGTATTTTTGAAAGTTTTATATTTTTATATTTTGCTTTTGTTGGTTTTTCAAATTTTGTATTTTGTTTTTCAAAAATATTTACAGCGAAGCTTTTTGGAAATCATTTTCAAGAAGATTCAAGAAGGCGATCTAACTCCTCAGGGGTTAGGCTTCGCATTCCAATTCGTCGAACTAAATCGTCAAACCTTTCTTTTGGAAGGGCTTTAGTAAATATATCGGCGAGTTGGTAATCTGTCTTCACGAAGAATAATTCAACAGTACCTTCTTCCACATGTTCTTTTATGAAGTGATAGCGTACTCTGATATGCTTAGTCTTTGAGTGATGAACAGGATTGCATGATATGGCTATGGCACTTTTCGAGTCACAATACATAGGTATTTTATCGAAAGTAAAGCCATAATCTGTGAGTTGTGTTCTCATCCATAGAACTTGAGCACAACACGCAGATAGAGACACATACTCAGCTTCAGCGGTTGAAAGTGCAGTGCAATCTTGTTTCTTTGAAGACCAGCTTACTAACTTTTCACCCAAAAATTGTGCTCCTCCTGATGTACTTTTTGCTATAACTTGGTCACCTGCGTGGTCCGCATCTGAAAAGGCAATTAGATCAAATCCGGATTCCTTCGGATACCAAAGACCCTTGTGAATGGATGTCTTCAGGAACCGAAAGATCCTTTTAACCTCTTTGAGGTGCAGTTCGGTAGGCTTAGCCTGAAACCGTGCCAATAAGCAAACAGCAAAATGAATATCGGGTCGACTAGCAGTGAGGTACATGAGAGAATCAATCATGCTCCGATATTTCTTCGGATCAATAGGTTTCCCAAACAAATCGGCTCCAATTTTTGGTGAAGTTACCATTGGTGTGCCAACAGAGTCACAATTATCCATACCATGATTTTTCAAAATCTCAGTTGTATATTTCGCTTGATTAATAAAAATTCCACGTGGGGACTCATGTATTTGTAAACCAAGAAAAAACTTTAGTTCCCCCATCATGGACATTTCAAATTTGCTTTTCATGAGATTTTCAAAATGTTTTGAAAGATTCGGATTAGTGGACCCAAAAATGATGTCGTCCACGTAAATCTGAACAATCAAAATGTCATTTTTGCATTTTTGTGTAAACAAGGTAGGATCAACCGTTCCTTTGGTGAAATTGTTTAGGATAAGGAAAGAGGACAGTTCGTCATACCACGCTCTCGGAGCTTGCTTTAAACCATAGATTGCCTTTTTGAGTTTGTAGACGTAGTCTGGATGTTCCATGTCTATGAAGCCTTCTGGCTGACTCACATACACTTCTTCTTTCAGAGTTCCATTCAAGAACGCGGTTTTAATGTCCATCTGATAAACCGTGATGTTTTTGTGAGCTGCATAGGCTAAGAAAATCCTGACTGCCTCAAGTCTAGCTACCGGCGCGAATGACTCTTCAAAGTCTATCCCTTCTTCCTGTCTGTATCCTTTGGCCACAAGACGAGCTTTGTTGCGAATTACAGTCATCTCTTCATCCCTTTTGTTCTTCCATAACCACTTGAGATCAATGACACGAACGTCAATTGGTCTTGGAACCATATCCCAAGAGTCATATAGACGGTATTGGAGAAGTTCCTCCTGCATCGATTCTATCCATGCGGGTTCTGCCATTGCCTCGCGAATGTTCTTTGGCTCTATATTGCTAATTAAGCAAAGATAAATGCATAGGTCGCAATCGGTGGCAAGTTGGCGTCTCGCCTGAATTGGCCTTGACGGTTCACCAATAACTTGTTCAAGCGGATGGTCTTTAGTCCACTTCAGAGTAGAAGGATACCGTAGATTATACGTATGCGAGTTAGATGGTTCTTGTAAGCTTGAAGATGATTCAGCTGATTCCGTAGCAAACGGGTTTTCAAATAAGTCTGCATCTAACGTTGCATCGTTCGGGTTTTGAGTAGGTTCTTCTTGAAATTATATGTTTTGAATTTGCTCATCAACTGCTGGTAAGACTGTTTGAAGAATTGGAGTTCCTGGAGTAGATGTAGATGATGTTGATGGAGTTGGTGCATTGGTTTCGACCGTTGTAGATGCATCGTCTGTTGGTGGTGGTAGATGATGTTGAGCGGGTGCAGCGGAATGATGGTTTGATGCATTTGTCGAAGTTCCACCATAGTATTCATCGAACATTAACTCAAAGAAATTCTCCCATTCATGTTCATGAGGAGTGCCAGCAAAAGTTGATGGAGCTCTTTGATGTACGAGTCCTGAACTGATATGTCCAGAAGTCTGCGGGTTTGGTGCGGGTTCTAGAGCGAGTCTCTCAGAAGCCATTTGCGAAAGTTCGTCAAAATTCACATTCATCGTCTCCATGATCCTCATAGTTCTTCTGTTATACACCCTGAATGCCCTCGAGCTATCTGAATATCCAATGAAGATTCCAATATCTCCTTTAGCTTTCAGTTTCCCTAGATCTTCTCTGTCATTTGTCGGATAGCACAAAGCGCCAAACACGTGAAAGTAAGAGATATCAGGTTTTCTGTTGTTCACTATTTCATATGGGGTTTTATTGAATCTTGGATGGAATAGGGATCGGTTCTGAGTGAAACAAGCAGTGGCAACAACATCAGCCCATAGAAATAACGGTGCACTGGAATAAATTAGCATTGTGCGAGCAGCTTCAACAAGAGTACGATTTCTTCTTTCAACTACCCCATTCTGCTGTGGAGTTCTAACAACTGATGTTTGATGAGTTATTCCAACATCTTCAAAATAAGCTCTTAACTCCTGATTTGTGAATTCAGTGTCGTTGTCTGTTCTTACAACTCTTACTGGAGCTTGAAGAAGTACTTGAATACGTTTCAGAAAGGTGATGATGATGCCTGGTGCTTCGTCTTTTGATCTCAAAAACCTAACCCATGTATATCTTGAATAATCATCGACGATAACAAGAATATACTTTTTCCCGTTAATGCTTTCAATTCTCATTGGGCCACATAAGTCCATGTGCAACATATGAAACCTTGCTTCCGAACTAGGTACGGGTTTGGGTTTATATGATGCTCTTTTGCTTTTTCCTTGTTCGCATGATGGACATAGGTGATCCTTGGTGTATTTGAACTTTGGAAGTCCATTGACGATGTTGTCTTTGGCCAGTTTGTTGATGGTGTCGAAGTTGAGATGGGATAGCCGTCTATGCCACAACCAGGATTTTGGTCCAGATGCTCGTGTCATAAGACATATTGGTGATGAAGAGGCCATTTGGTTAATGTCGATAGCATACAAGTTTGTATCATGATTCCCATTTAAGAGACCAGTGCCATTCAAGTTTCTAATGAAGCAAGCATTTTACCTAAAAGCAACCTCTAAGTCTGCATCACAGAACTGCCCGACTGAAAACAAATTATGTCCCAACCCTTCGACATAGTAAACCCGAGTGATCAAATAATTTCCAAAAGGTAGATCTCCATAACCCATGATAGTTGCTACATGATCATTTCCGAAACGTACGGTTCCCATGAATTTCCAAACGAAATTGATCAGCAGCTTCAGATTCCTAGTCATGTGCTTGGAGCAACCCGAGTCGACGATCCAAAGACATATTTCGATAACCTGCCAATAACAGAAGAAGAATATTTTGGAAACGTTTTGATTTTGGTTCCTTTGGGTTAGAGGTAAAATCCTGATCACACTCATAGAAGTTATCTATTGGTAAGACAGGTGCATCACTCATTCTACCATTCTCGAGTGTGAAAGTTCTACCCGTTTGTTTCCAAATGTCATCCCTAAAGTAAACATTATGCTCCCTATCAGTAGTGTAAAGCCTAAGTCTCGCAACTAGTCTTCCTATTCGTTTAGCACAAGCTCTTTTGGTAACATTCTTCTTAACAGGCTTAACAATCTCATTCTTAGAAACATAATCATCATGAACATTAATTAAAGATTTCTTGCAAGTTAAATAAACAGATTCAACAGATTCATTAAACTTAGCAGAGTTCATAGGTTCATTACATTCAGATGAAATGTCTTTCTTATTACAAAGCGGTAAATTCCTAGGGTTTTCTTCTACTTTCTTCTCTTTATTCAAGCGACTACTCTTAGAGGAAAGCGAGACTCTATTGTTTCTTGTATTGCTCTTAGGCTTTAGTCTGCTGCTCCTAGAGGTGCTTCCTAGTCCTGTAGAAGGTAAGGCACACTCATTAGGATTCACATTTTTATCTAGAGAGGTGGTTTCAGCTTTCCTAGTTTCTATAGAGTGCTTTTCTAAACTTATGTCGTTTGTTCCATATGTTTTAGGTGTGGAGGCAGACGCATTAGTGGTACTCATCTTAAAAAGGCCAGGAGCTAAAACTTGTGGTTTCTCGATAACCGCTTTTCCTTTATCAACATTTTGTTTAGGCAAGGCAGGTGGAGTGACTGCTTTTGATAAATCATTTTTCTCATTGACTTTTGGAGGAGTCATTGAAACAGACATTTTTGGTTTTAAAACCGGTTTGGGAACATTTGCTTTCTCCTCAGTCAATGGTTTTGAAATCTTAGTATCCACTGCCTTTCCTATTTGACATTCCAGCTGAGCCCTCAAAAGATCATTTTTCGCTTTCATGTCATTGTAGGCACGCTCATACGACAGTTTGTCATACTTGCATTCCTCAGTTTTTCGATCAAGTTGTTTAAAATATGAGACATTTTCTTTTTCAAGTTTCTCAAGTGCTTTTTCATATTTTGAAACAATTTTGGAGGTCTCAGACTGGAGTCTTTTATGATCTTCAACAGAATATGTTTGTAAAATAATGGACATAATATCTGTAGTCAAAACATCTTCGAAGAGAGAGTCATTTAAATTTTCCAAAAATTTGATGTGTTCGACACAGTCCTTGACAAAGTCAGTTGTTTCTTTCAAAAACGGTGAATTACCCTTGAGTTGATGTTATTCAGCTGAGGGGCAATTTGAGTTTCAAAGTACTTTTTATTTTCATTATCAAAACTATTAAACCAGATGTTTGTTGTAATATTGGTTTTAGTTTTAACCGTGTCTTGAAGATCTGCAATTCTAGTTTTCACATTTTCTAAAATACTTCTCGCATCACTTGTGTTAAAATGATTGTTTGAAGACATTTGTTCAATGTTCGAAAGCGAATTTGAGACAACAACTGGTTTTGAAACAGATTTTGAAACAGGTGTTGACTCTTTGTTTGAAACACTTGGTGTGATGGAAAACTTTGACTTTTCTTTTTGATTAACAAAAGTAATTCCGTTAATTTTGTTCCATTTGTTATAACCAATTGGTTTGATTTCCGGATTAGTTTGTTTCATTTTTGATCTACTCTCCTCAGATAGTTCTAACGTTTCAAGAGAATCACGAACAATAATGGGTTTATGTAAAACATTTCCGTTGTTTAACACATTCTGAGGTTTCTGAGGTTTCTTAAGGAACGAACAAGGGTCGTTACCAAGTGCCATTCTATGATTAGTATGAAAACGCGGATTTACTTGATTAGAAAGCATCTTGATTGTTTGAGCAGAATGACCCGTTTTAAGAAGCAAATTTTCCAAAGTTTGGATTTTTTCATTTTTATCAAGAATTTCATCAAGAAGAGAATCTTCTTGTTTTGAAAAATTAGTAATCAACTGCTTCTTCTCTTTTTCAAGATTAGAAAACATTTCTTTTTGTTTAGAAAGTTGGTCATTTAAATCAGAAATTTCCTTGTTTAAAGATTTAATTTTCAAGTTCAAATTCACATCAAGTGTGTTATACTTGATTTGCAATAGTTGTTCTTTAGAAACCAAATTTCGATAACCAATTTCTAATTCTGATTCTTTGTTTTTATGAAATTCAAAGGCTTTTGCGTTCTCCTTGTAACTCTCAAGCTCATCGGTCAATTTAGCATTCACGGCCTTAACTTCGCGATTGACCGTTCTAACTTTCTTGATTTCAATGCCACAGTTATTGATTAATGATTCAAAATAAGCACGTGTTTCCTCATCAGTCTCAGTATTTTGTGCCACACAGCCTCCACTAGGATCCACATCTGGAGTTTCAGAGTTAGTATTGCTACAACTCAGATTGTCTAGGTATGTATCATAAGTAGGTGCTGATGTCACAGAATGCTGTTCGTCATGAGTAAACACATCAAATATGACATTGTTATAGCATGGATCAGTGATTGGTACCTCAGATACTGCATTGGCGTCATAGACAGGAGGTGCGTCAGAATCTGTGTCGTACTTAGTCTCCTGAAGATTTGCCATGAAGATGCAGTTTGCATTGATTTCCTCGAGGTCTTCCAAATCATCCATAATAGCCATAAAGTCATGTTCCTCAGCACTCAATTGAAGTCCTGCATTTTCTTTTTGTACCAACATGATAGATTTCTGAAGATACGCAAGATCCTTGTTTTTCGGCTTAGTAGGACAGTTCCTTGCCATGTGACCCACTCCTTGACAGTTGTAACACGTAACCTGATTACCCTGATTCACATTTCCATAATTCCCAACGGCTGGAGCTGCAACATTCCCATTCTGATTACCCACTGCTCTATTCCCAACATTCTGCCCCATCTGATTTCCAACATTCTGACCCAACTGATTACCCTGATTCGGAACCGCCTGATTACCCATCTGAAATCCAGTAGCATATCCCTGTGGGTTCGCAATAACTCCAACCATTTGTCTTTGATTACCCATGTTCACACCCGGTTGTGCAATTTGCCTGTTGCGAGTGTTTGATGAAATCCTTTGCTTGTTGTTAGTTGGTGTGGAATAGCGACTTCTGAATGCTTTACCCAAAAATGCAAATGCCCGTAGCAAAGCTTGTTCTTGTTCAATTTCAAGATCAGTGATTCCTTGTTCCTGGTAATGTTGTTGTTCTGGTGGATAGGTTTGTTGTTGAGGGATAACAACTTGTTGTTGTGGAATGTATTGCTGCAAGTTGTTGTTAGTGGAAGATGATGAAGCTTGTTGTTGTGTATTCACTGGAGTTTGAGTCTTTGCAATGAGTGCCAATGGATCATGATTCTTTGCTAATCTTTCTTTCCTGACTTCATTCACTTCATTTTGGTTTTGTTTCAGAAAATCATTGAGTTGATCAAAGTTCACTTGATGTAAGTCTTTTGTTTGGTTGACAATAGTGACATATCGTCCCCATTCTTCTGGTAGATTGTTCAGGAACTTGATGTTGCTCACGATAGTTCTGGGTGTCAACTTGTTTCTGATCAGCTCATTCATTAAAGTGCAGAACCTTCCATAGTAGGATTCAATGGATTCTCCTGGAGTAGATGTAAACTTCTCCTAAGCAGTTAGCAGCTTGTTCTCCGTGTCTTGTTGACCAATTTCAGTTCCATGACAAAGCCGTCTAACACGTTCCCACATATCGAAAGCAGTTTCACAACTGTCTACCACAGCAAAAATGTCTTTTGGTAGACCCAGTTGGACAATATGAATTGCCATGTCATCTGCTTCGACTTGCTTCTGATCCTCTTCAGAGTATTCTGATTCTTTTTGAAGACGAAAAAATGGTGGGACGGGAGGTGTTGCACCAGCATTTTTAGGGTATTGGACTTGTCGAGGCATGAAGGGTCCATTCGTAATGGATTGAATCATCAATTTTCCATTAGGTTTAGTCTTAATGTAACGAAGCATACGACTTGTCCATTAAAGATAACCACCTTTTTCCAACATTGGAGGACGGTTTTCGGCACCGGCTGCATGAATGTCTTATTGAGTTGCCATTGATGAAGGTATGATATGATAAAGTTGATGTAGGATCGATTCAACGATAAAGGAGTTGTGTTTGATGAAGATTAAGCTCGGTTGTTGTAGTGAAAATTGGGTCTAAAAACTTAAAAAACCTCAATAACTTCTTTTCGGAGCGTTTTTAGGACTTGAAGGTTGACCCTTCGGCAGTCTATTCTCCTCGTTCTCACGGTCATTTTGATGGGTAGATCGCTGAAAACGGAGTTACGGTTCAAAAGTTATAGCCGTTTGAAGTTTTGCTGAAAATCTTACTCGTAAACCTGTTCTTATGCGTAGAAATTGGTGCTTATGCGTAGGATTATTATGCGTAGAAAGCTTAGGTGTAGGATTCCTTATGCGTAAAACCTAACTTACGCATAAACTTAAGGTTAAACGTAAGTCTTATGCGTAAACTTTAAGCGTAGAAGTAGAGTACCTTACGTGTAAGAGTTAACTTATGCATAGAGTGCTTACTCGTAAGCTTTCTTGCTTATGCTTAAGATTAGGTTTAAAACCAAAAATCCTTTACACTATCACAGCGTAAAAGATATCCACAAGTCGAAGTGTTCCACAAACTTATCCAAGTGAGGGAAGCACTGAGTAACCGTTGTTGCACGAAGATTCTTCACCAAAAAGTTATGCGTAAAAACCAAAATTCTTACGCGTAAAACCTTATGCGTAAAAATAGGGTTTTGACTTTTCTTACGCGTAAAAGAGGGTTTTGACAAGAAGTACCTTACGCGTAAAATGCCCAGAAATGCAAAAACACGAATTTTTCACCCAAAAACACGTTTCCAAACGATTTCTTTTGCACAAACTTCTTTCAAAACACTTAAAAATCAATAAAGTCTACAACTTTAACCTTAAAACCACGTAAAAATCAAATCTTTATGCAAAAAGCCCACGTTTTATAGAGAAAAACGCAACTTTATGTGTAAAGATCTAACCAAAAACGTAACACAACACTCCTAAACCATTGTTAGGCGATTGATACCAATTGTAGGACCTTAAAACTATCAACCTTATCACAAACCCAACACGTATATCACGGTTATGCGTAGAACACGTTAGCACACAAACACAAACTAAGCGTAAATAAGAAAGAAATAAAGATGAGAAAGATGGTGACTTGATATATGAACCGTGAATGTGAAGAGAGAA
The DNA here is from genome assembly GCA_019973895.1 of Chrysanthemum seticuspe. NCBI lineage: Eukaryota > Viridiplantae > Streptophyta > Magnoliopsida > Asterales > Asteraceae > Chrysanthemum > Chrysanthemum seticuspe. The sequence continues at coordinate 210,896,061 of BPTQ01000007.1, read as the reverse complement.
AGATGAAAACAATATGTTGTATATTCCAAAGAAAACACACATAAACCCACACTCAAGCACACCCCTCAAATGAGACTTTGAGGGGTATTTATAGTACAAGTCAAAACGCCCTAATGGGCTTGGCCATGGGCTTCGTGGACTTGGATTGGACATGGATTGGATGACAACTTATACAAGGCTAGCTTAACATAACTTCTAACCAATTAGCTTAGCCCAATCCACGAGCCCGTTGACTATTCTAATACGATATCTAACACACGTTATAAAGTTCCTAAATGTGAATGACCATCACTTCTAATAAAACTATTAAGGCTAACACTATGAGTTCATCAAGGGTGAGGATTGTCAAATCTTTTGACTCTTCGATCGCCGTCACCTTGGATCTCCACTTGGATGGTGTAGGATATTGGATTTCACTTACATATCATAACATTAACACAATGGGCATAGAGATGATTTTAGAGAGAGAGAAAGTGGGACATTCTAGTAAGAGAAACTTGTAGAATATTAGATTACCAAAGAACATCCAACCCTCTACCTTGCAAGGTAGAGGGTATTTATAGGTTACAAACTAAACGACCTCCTATCGGCCTGTGGATTAGGGATACAGTGGGTAAAGACCCGACCTTCCTCCACGGTGTTGCACTAAACTATTTTATGCTACTAGACTAACTAATTAACTACATAGAAATGTAAATAACGACAAGTCTACGAGCTAACTTATGCTAGATAATAGTTGGGGTGACCGACTCTTCAATACTGGAATTTTCTAATTCCTAACAATCTCCCCCTAAGGGAGGTCACCCCATGTTTTACATTTCAAAACCTAGCATTCTATTCTTGACTTTGTTTTTGAGCTCGTAGACATTAATTCTTCAACTTCGCAATCTTAGTGCATAAGTAGTGCAACTTCAAAGTCTGCATAGATTTGTACTTTAAAGTGGAGGTCATTAATGATCCATAAAAAAAATTATGAGCCATCTTTTGAGATCATCAGCTATCAAAAATCTCTGAGACATCCTTTGTGGTGTTGGTAATATGTGATGTTGTGACTTTAGGACCGACATGCTCACATTCTGGATCATGAAATCCTCTCATCAGATTAGCAGAAGTATTTGTTGAATCATGATATTGGCAGCAGTGTAGCAGAAGCTTGGAGTGAAAAATATCAGAGTCATTGATGCACTAATCATGATTTCTTTGAGTTGAATGTGTTAAGTGAGCATGCGGCTATGGATTGACCGCTTCATTCTGATCAGCTGCAAACGTAGGGCGTACCTGCATACAACAGTTAGCAATAAATCGCACGAAGGTGTCTTTGATCACTTTCGTTGAATTGAGGTACACGGCCCACGGTTCCCCGTTGATCAGTACATGTACTGCCTGTGATCAGGTATAATTCCGAAGAATTTCCTTGACAGGGTTTCGCAGCTGCTCTAGCTGTTCTCAAACCGGAACATCTCAAAGAAGACAA
>BPTQ01000007.1:210848488-210894487 GCA_019973895.1 Chrysanthemum seticuspe | reverse complement strand
CGGTATCCTTTAGCAACCAATCGAGCCTTGTTCTTTAAGACATCACCATGCTCATCAAGTTTCACTTTGAAGATCCATTTTAGAGCAATGATCATAGCACAATCTGAAGTAGGTACTAATTCCCATACATCAAGTTGATCAAACTCATGAATTTCTTCTTGCATGGCATTGAACCAGCTGTCTTCATTCATGGCGGTTTTAACATCTTTTTGTTCGATCTTAGAGAGTACGGAGTTGAAGAAGCACCATAAGGCATCGGTTGCAAGTTGTTTCTGTGTGGATACTGGATGAGAGGGATTTCCAATGATGTTGTCTAATGGATGATCGTGAGTCCATTTTCTGAGGTATTCATGTGGCAGTTGTTGAGGGACTGAGGTAGCAAAGTTGATGTCTCCTGATGAAGATGGTTCAGATGATGATTCAGGAGAAAATATGTTTTCAAATGGAGCATCTTCGGGAGTAGCAAAGGGATTAATTTCTTCATTGATTCCAGAGACAATTCCATGATGTACATTTGATGATTGATGATATGTTGATGAGACAGAGTGATCAGCAGCGGGCGTTTCTTGACTTAATGATATTGAGACTGAAGGGTTCACTTCATTCACAGGGATAGAATCAACCTCTGTTGATGGAATTGACATTTCATCAGCATTCGGTTCATAGAGTTCATCAAACATTGGATCAAACAATTTCTTTAAATCGTCTTCAGATGGAGGTACATATGGAGTTGCTGGAAATGAGTTTGGTACAAGGGATGAACCAATGGGACTATTTTGAAGTGCGGGTCCAGAACTGGATTGTCCAGGAGCCATTTGATCGGTCAGCTCATCGAATGTAACATGAATAGTTTCCATGATATTTCGGGTTCTCTTGTTGTAGATTCTGTAACCCTTCTTGTTTGGTGCATAACCAACAAACACTCCAATATCTACCTTTGCTCTTAATTTTCCTAAGTCTTGACCGTCATTCGTTGGATAGCACAAGGCACCAAACACACGAAGATAGGAGAGATCAGGCTTTCGTTTATGAACAAGTTCATATGGAGTTTTTCCATGAGAGGTGTGTATAAGGGAACGATTTTGGGTGTAGAAAGCAGTGGCAATGGCTTCAGCCCATAGAAACATTGGAACCTTTGAATAAATTAGCATTGTTCTAGCGGCTTCTACAAGAGTTTGATTTCGTCTTTCAACTACACCGTTCTGTTGATGAGTTCGTGGAACACTTCTTTGATGACTGATTCCAACACTTTCATAAAACTGAATTAAGTCTTTGTTAACAAACTCTGTGCCATTGTTTGTTCGAATAATTTTGACTGTATTGTTGAGTCGAACCTGAAGCTGTTTGATTAGTTTGATGATGACATCTGGAGTTTCATCCTTTGTCCTCAAAAACTTTACCCAAGTAAATCGAGAGTAGTCATCAACAACTACTAGAATGTATTTCTTCCCATTTATCGTTTGCACTCTCATTGGTCCGCACAGATCCATATGAAGGGTATGAAGAACTTCCATTACAGAGTTTGTGGGTTTTGGTTTGTGGGCATATTTCATGCTTTTTCCCAATTGGCAAGCTGAGCAAAGATGATCTTTTTCATATTTTAATCTGGGTAAACCTCTGACAAGATCCTTTCTGGAAAGGTTGTTTATGGTACCAAAGTTCAAGTGATTGAGACGACGATGCCATAACCAAGACTTTTTTTTAGAAACCTTTGACAACAAGCAGATTGGAGAGGACTTCATCATGTCTTCGATAGAGATGGTGTATAGGTTTGAACCTCGAGTACCTCTTAATAATTCCACACCATCAAGTTCTCTAACAAAACAAGAATGTTTTCTAAAAGCCACTTCTAGATCGGAATCACATAATTGACCAACAGAGAACAGATTGTGACCAGGACCTTCCACATAATATACCCTGGAAATTACACTTTTACCAACCACATAATCTCCATAACCCATAATAGCTCCAAAATGGTCGTTCCCGAATCTAACTGTCCCGATGAATTTACTCACGAAGTTCATGAGCCGCGACCGGTCTCTAGTCATATGCTTGGAACAGCCTGAGTCCAGGTACCACAGAACTATTTGAACGATCTGCAGTTGAACACAGACAAGAATGGATAACTGGATAATTAGGATCCCCATGCAAGAATGGGTTCCATTTGGTTAGTAACAGTGATTGGAACACCTACATCAGAAATAGAAACATCCATATCAGAAATAGAGGCAATGGAGTCATTATGAATAGATGCAGTACTAGTGTCCGTATTTGCCCTATTCAAAGTATGTTCACTTCTTAAGGGAATAGTTCTACCAGTAGGCATCCATTTTCTAGTGGGCATAGTCTGATTAACCTTATGGCCAATAGGTATCCATTGATAACCTATCTTACTAAATGTTCTTCCTGTGGGTTTCCACTATTTTCTAACTTTCTTTCGCCTTTGCCTTTTAGCCTTCTTAGAATGATTTTTTGCATTAACAATATTAACTGGGGATTTGACCGCAATAGACAAAGCATTCACACCACATTCATGATTAGTAACCAAATTTACGCAGACATCATTACATGGTTTGCAAATAGTATTAGAATTCGAATTAATTACAGTACGCCTATGGCTAATACTAGAATCAACACGATTCGTTTTATTCAAATTCTCCCTACAGTGATCTTCTACTTTCTTCCAATGCACATTCTTAGCTTGCGAGGCCCTATCATTCCTTGTATTGCCTTGAGACTTTGACCTGCTCGCTTTAATGTTACTAATTACTCATGTAGAGGGAACGGGAACATTAGTTGGTTTTGCTACTTTTTGCCTTAACTGTTTTGATGTGCTGGGATGTGAACTATTCGAAGGCACATTGAGGTTCACTTTCATAACATTGGGCATTGAATGATTTGTATATTTGGCATTAGGCATAGAACAGGGTATCAAGGGGTTGACTTGCTCACCTAGGGATTTAGGGCATATTGTAATTAAGCATTTTAGAAGTTCTTGAGTTCGTTTGGCATATAAGCATGCATGGCCAGTTGCATTATCAAGTGGTTTCTCTAACTTATCCTCTTCTACAATCTCACGGAGACATTCTAGACTATCCTTAAGGTATGAGAAATATGTTTGAATGGCAAGTTTGTTATTCCTAAGGTGAGGAGGAACATAATTCACAGACAAAGCATATTTATTACAACCATGCACCTTTGATGCACCATTCTCCCCATTGGTCATTGGCATTTTCCCTTTTACCTGGCTCTTCAGATTCTCAATTTCCTTTTGCAACGAAGTTATTTGTTCATTATTTTTATTACGAGTGACTTTTATTGACTCAAATAACTCATTGAAATAACGTTTAACCTTTTCATTTTCTTCTAGAAAACTCTCATTTTCCTTTTGTAAAGCATTGACCAAGTTTTGAAGATGAAAATTTTGAGAATTCCGAGAATCTAAAGGAGGAGGCATTTGGGAGCCAGTCACGTTGTTCATTTCACCCTTTAATTGAGAAATTTGGGCTTTCAACTTTCTGATCGTGTTACAATGAGCTCGAATATGTTCATCACGTTTGCTAATTTCAAAAACTGCATCAAATTCAGGATCATTCAAAGATGTTTTGATATTTGAGGTTTTAACATTTTCTTTCAGATGTTGATATTTTAATTGCAAAGCCAGATGCTCAACTTCTAATTTAGAAAATTGGTTTACCAGGTTATCATGATCATCCTGTTCAACTTTATCATGCAGTTTAGAGTTAGTTTTTTCAAGCTCAATGACACGATCATGGGAGACTTTCAGAGCAACGGATAATTCATGAAATCGAGAAGCATTAATGGAACAATTCGTAGCAGTGTAAAACACATCTTGAGTAATACATTCAGAAATAAGAGTCTCATTCAATGTATGCAAGTTCTTCCTCTCAATCTCATTATATTTTAGTGCTCGCTCATAGTCACTAACCTCAACTATCATAGCATCAAATTCCTTTTCCATTCCTTTAATATCTGAATCTATCCCCTTTTTAAGACTCTCAAAATGATCTTTTAGTTGTTTAAAGAAAGGCATGACCTCAGTTAGATAACATTCTTTTGTTTGCTCAAAACCCCTTTCCCCTTCAGTTATACCAGTGGGTGTGATCCTTTTCTTACAAGTTTTCTCAAAATCAACAAATAGTTGAAAGATAACATATTGACTGATTAAGGTCTTGCTTTTAGGGGCAATAGTCCTAGGAACTAAATGCATTGGTGTATTGGGAGGATACACAGTCGCTGAAGGCATTTTCCTAAAGGGGGGGTTTGTTACAACAAGATTCTTTGCTTTTTGCTTATCTAAATCCTTTTTCCAGAACACTTGTTCGGGTGTTAACAATGTCTGAGGCTTAAACTTGTTCAAGGAAATCCAATTCTCCTTCTTGTAATCATGGGGTGTGATATTTATTTTCTTCTCTTTACATTTAGGATCATCTAGTTTCTTGTTCATCTTTTCCCTAGTGACTTCATCTGATTTCTTATCTTCCTCAGTGCACTCAGCGCAACTAGGTTTCTGTCTAGGCTTAAGGATTTCATTTCCATCATAAAGTACTTTATGAGAACTTCTAGCCTTTTTAATGATCTCTGGATTTGGTTCCTCAACAAGGGGAGTACTATGCTTATCACTCAAAACTCTGTGCTTAGAGATTAAGTGAGCAGTCTGAATGGTATTTCCTTGTACGTACAACTTATTTTCAAGCTTGTTTTTCAAGGTTTTTAGATTATAAAAATCATTCAAAAGTTTTGATTCCTTAACACTGAATTCTTGCTTAAGCATTTTAACATTTTCTTGAAGTTCTTGTTTTTGCTTAGCAGTTTTAGAAAGCTTTTCTTGTAAGGAGTTTAACTCTTGTTTTAACACTTCTTCTCTAAACCTACTTTTTCTAATAGTTGTACGCATTTGGTCATCCATTTCCTGCTCACGGGTGGTTAGTTCAAACTTAGCACGTTGTTCATAAATAGCAACACGTTCTTTATAAGCATTAAGTTCAGAAATAACAGAATCATCAGGGGCACGTGCAGTGTATTCGTCAAAAGCATAGTCATTATTGACTACATAAGATACATCACTTGGTACAATCTCACTTTCACTTTGTTTCACATATTGATCATATGGGACAACATTGATATTACCCATATTTTCAATATCTGACTCAATAATTACAGTTGATTGTACTTCGTTATGTATCTTTTGCTCATCAACTTCATCGTATAATTTTAATACCTCAGAAATGATTTTGTGTTTCGATGGACCAGCTTGTGGTGATGAAGAGACTTTAGGAGAGACCATTGGAGAAATGCTAGCCATGAAAATGGTTTGTGCAGTAGGTTCTTCATCAACATCAGAGTCGTATGCATCACAATCAGCTACATGAAAGGCATTCTGATGATTATGGCCTATCTCCTGAATTGGTTGCTCATCCACATCTGCATCATATGTCTTAGCATTTCCCTCAGCCAAGAACAACAACTCCTCTTCATCCAAAGCTGCACCATTATCCTGAGCTTGCACAAGCAACATCTTATCCGTGAAGTACTCGGCATTCTGAGGGCGTTTTGGCGATGTGCAGTTCCTTGCAATGTGTCCCTCACCTCCACAGTTGTAACATTTGATTGGCTTTGCTTAACCCTGGTTTCCATTCCTTCCCCTATTCTGATTTGCAGCATAACCTCTACCAGCTCCACCTCTTCCTTGTTCGTACTGCCTTTCTTGAATTGGCTGCACCATAACCTTTCCATCTCTGATAGTTGCCTGATTGTGTGGATTAGATGCTGTTATGAGGTTGTTGTTGGTGTGTGGGAGAGAGTTCATGTTTTAACTGATCATGAGAGCCAGTTGATTAATGAAGTTTCCCACGTGTGCATCAGCATCAGCTTGTTTGAACATTGGATCGGGAATGAGTTTGTGATTACCATTACCCATGGGTATAACTTGTGATGCTTTGGTGGTAATTCCAATGTTTGAGTAGAAGGCAGTTGAATCATTTGATGAGCTTATCTCTCCCTGGTTGGTTTTGAACTGATTTAGAATCCTTTTTTCAAACATAGCATGTCTCTCATTCTGAATAAGGAAGGCATAGAGTTTCTCATAGTTTGTATTCTTCAATCCTTTGGTTAGCTTCACAGAGGTGACAAACTTGTGCCATTCGGGATTCAAGTTGTTCACAAACTTTGAGTTCAGCTGAATGTTTGGCATAGTCATTCTGATGTTCCTCATATCATTAACAAGCTTGTGGAATCTCACGTAATACTCATAGACACTCTCATCTGGTTTTATCTTGAAGTGTTCAAATTCATCATAGAGTTGTGATTCTCTGTCTTCTATAGTTAATTCTGAACCTGAGAGAAGCATCTTGACATTATCCCACACTGCCTTGGCTTCGGTGTTGTGATTGATCAGCTTGTAGATATCTTTTGGAAGACCTTGAAGTACGATGTTAGAAGCCCTGATATCAGCATCGAATCTCTTTTTCTCCTTATCATCGAGCTCATCATATGTCTTTGGTCTGTCTATTCCATAGATCATTGTTCCATCTGCAGCTGTATCAATTATGTCTCTAGTAGTCTCAACCCGATACGGTCCTTCATCAATGGATTTGAGAATGTTGACCCCATTTTCCTTTCCAAGACAGTACAATCTGATTAGTTGAGCCCAAGAGTCGTAGTCAGTTCTGTCAAGCATGGGTGGACGAGTATCTGAACCAGCTGCTTGAACATCCTCGGCAACAGTGGAGATGATTATAGGAACGTTGGTAGACATGTTAACAGATTAAACGGGATTTTATAACTCTATGATTAAACCGGGAAATAGATTCTTTCACGGGATTTTACTAAATCAAGAGAAAACCGTATTACATACAGAATCAACCAAGTTGCTAAGAAACCCTGAACCAAGTCGCTAAGCACAAAGTCGCTAGCAAATTTTGACAGCAAGTCGCTAAGTACCAAGTCGCTAATATGTCAAGTCGCTAAATAGCAACTCGCTAAGCACCAAGTCGCTAAGATTTCAAGTCGCTAAATAGCAACTCGATAAGCACCAAATCGCCAATACCAAGTCGCTAACAAACTTAAGTACAAGGCGCAAACTTTCACTAAGTCGCTACCCGTAGTGGAGAATCCACTAAGTGTACTGTTTGTCGGCTTGTCTCAATAGACAAGTCGCTAAGCTCAACTCGCTAAGAACTTCTACTACAACTCGCTACCAACTTACAAAGTAAGTCGCTACCAAGATAAATTATCCGTAGCTCAAGTCGCTAGCTAGAAAAACAAACAAACACCACTTTTCAATCCAAAAACAACCCAACCACGATGATTCAAGCTTACCAAATCAAAACCCAAGCACATACAATGATTCTAAACACAAAACTACACCCAAGATTCAAAATTTAACACTAGAAATGATCCAAATGATGCAAAAACCACTAAACTTTTTGAAACTCTAAAACCACCTAAAAGTCACTAGAAATCCAAAGATATGTAAGAGATGATCAAACCATGGCTCTGATACCATTTGTAACATATTGGATTTCACAAACACACTAAACCATAAGATCAAATAGGAGTATAATGAGTTTTAGAGAGAGAAAGTTAGAGGTTTGGGAACTTTAGTGAGAGAAAGAAAAATCTTATTATGAGCTCCAACTCTCTACCTTGGGAGGTAGAGAGTATTTATAGTCATTACATAAATCGCCACCTATTGGGCTGTGGATCAGGCATACAGTGGGTAAAGACCCGTCCGTCCTCTACGGTGTTACTTAAATTAAATACTACTTAACTTATAATAATCTACGACTATGAACTTTCTAACGATTACATATACTTGAGGTGACCGACTCTTTAATACATGGATTTAGTAAATCCTAACAAGTCTTATCTTTTCATTCTTTCTTTTTCATTTACCACTCTTATAAACATCCCATTATAGAAGTATAGTTCGTCTATATATTAATTTAATTGTTTCTTGGTTTCTAACTTTCTGTAAAGTATGTTTGAATGTAGGTACCTTTACAAGATTCTTTATCATCAACCTTATTAGAGACCAGTCCTTGAATTCGCATCATGTAAGGTCAGTTCTATTTAAAAATATGGTCAATTGTTATAAAACACTACGTATGTGATTAAAACTATAATGAACCTAGACTATATTTTGTTCTTTGAATACTTACTAGAGCGTGTTATCAAAATGAGGGTGTTTTAACTATAGCTAAACATTACAAAATACTATTATAGTAATTGTATATATGTTTTTTTTATACCATGTGAGTAAATCAATTGAGTGATGAATAGTGAAGAGTTGCTTATGGAGCCATTAATTTGTGGTACCTTCATCAAGTTTAGTATATAAATCGGGTTTTGTTCGAATTTGATTTCAAACTTATTTTTAACCACAAATACGACAAATATGAGGATTTGTTTTACTGGAACTATAGGTTATTATTCCAACCCGAACCTGTTTTGACCCGCTACCTACACCAACCTGTTACCCAACCCAGCCTGTTACCCAGAGAGAGAGAGAGAGAGAGAGAGAGAGGGAGGCAAAAGTGATACATATCTTATTCTATAGAAGTACAGGTTGGATAATGGGTGCCACCTTTACTTTTTGAAGCAGGTTGGGGTTGAGGTTGAAACGACCCATTAATTAGCAAACGTGTCAAAATTGCCACCACTACTTTCTTACCATTTCCTGATTCCCTTAGAAATTTTGATAACTTGATTCTAAAGTGACTAATATTTGTTTCTTGCATCTGTAGTCAGTTGGAGAATGGGTGTTTACCTAGAGAATAGGTGTTCAGGAGTGTTTGTTATGTTGGTATCCTCAAAATCACCCAAGGTTACAACTTTCTTATGTTACCAATCTTTTTGGTGTATTAATCATGTAAAGTTATCGCTACTTTGAGTGACTGTGGTAGAATTGAATGAATTTTCCTGTTGCTCAATTTGTAACAGAAGTAGATTAAGAAAGTTTGTAATATTCGTATCACATTAGTTGGAAATCAAGTCATAAGGTTATTCAATCATTTTGCCTACTGCTCAAGTTGTAACTGGTTTTTGCACTTTAATCTATTATCCTGTCAAAGACAAAGATTTAGCTATTTTAATTTAGGTTTAAAATGACAGAGATTGGAGAGTTTATATGAATAATTGTGTTATGCCACGTGAATAATATTAATAAAGTGAGCACATTAGTTGATTATAAATTCAGCGTGTGACCGCCATGTTAGGTATATGCAAAAATATCTATTCCATTTAACAATGTTATTTTTGTTATAAAATTATATTATAAGGATGATAATTACACAATAACAATGACAAACGTTGTATACTTTGTTCCTGCATACCTGAAAATCATAAGGCTTGCTCGCTCATCGGGCGAGCCATGCTTTCATACTTCGTTCTTACCCCATTTTGAAACTTTTTTTCTCTCATATTCAATAACCATTTATTTCTTTTCGTTCTTAATTTGGTATGTTTATAGCTTATTTTTCGTTAACTTAAGTTTCATTAATCGAGTTCCTGAACATAGAAACACCGAAGTACCTGAACGAGTACATGATCCAGTGCCTGAACAAGGAGACACTTAGGTGCTTGATCTTGATCATTCAATACATGATCCAGCCTTTAATGACATGTCTCAGACACCAACTTGCCGCTAAAATAGGTTATCCAAGCAGCCCTTCTTAACGTATCAAGACACCTAAAGGGCTGTTGAAAATAAGCTATCTAAAGTCCAAACAGCTCTTAATGTTTAGGATGCCAAAATAAACTATCCAAACAGCCCTTAATAGCATGTTTAGGACACCAATTGACTGCTGAAACTTGATATTGAACAAGAAGGAGAAGTTGACATTAATGATGATTTAGCACGTGAGATTGCTTTCTACACTCAAGGATTAGAAAGCACACGTGAAGCTTTTACTAAATTCTAGACAATGGGTATCCCTTTTCTTCGCCCCACTGATTATTATGCTGAAATGGTGAAAACCGACACTCACATAGAGAAAATCAAGGGTCGACTTTTATCTAAAAAGAGAAGAATCGAGGAGGCTGAGGAGAGAATAAAGGCTAGAGACAAAAAAAAGAAGGCTAAAGAAGTACAAGCTCAGAAACAGAAAGAACATGTCAAACAAAAGAAAGATGAGATCGAATCGGTTAAGAAATGGAGGAAACAGCGTCAGCAAAATGGGTTTCCAGGAGGTGACAAACATAGTGACATGGGTTTGTCGTTTGAAAGTGGAAAACAATCAGATAAAGCTAAGAAGAGCAAACGGGCTGGAGTATCTCCATGGGATAGGTCAGGTGGTAAAGCAAAACCAAGTGCTGGAAAAGACCGAAAAGGAGGGGCTGGTAAGAGTCGAGAATATAGGGATAAAAAGTATGGGTTTGGAGGAAAGAAAGGTATGAACAAACCGAACACAGCTGAAACGACTAATGATTTTAAAGGGTTCAACAAGAGTGATTCCTTCCAAAATAAGAAAAGAAAGAAGTGATCTTTATAACTTAGTTTGGGTTGGTAAGGCTGATGACTTGATGCACACATCAGTTATGTATCTTGAAGGTCAGATTGTTGTTTTTATTAAGATATCCAAGTCTTTAATCAAATTTTGTTTTTAATTATGTCATGTTAGTTTTAGTTTCATTTGTCTTTTGGGTTACCAAGTATTGGCATATCTCTGTTACATACAGTTTTTGAATGTAATGTTACTTTTGTCTTTAATCTTGGAGATCACTTTGGAATTTAAACCTTTTGTTGCATAAGGTTTTAAGTTCCTGCTGCCGATTACTCAATCAACCATTGAACATGATGCATCTTCTTAAACGCTTTTTATGTTGTATCATATAACAAGTCAATGCAAAGTTTTATTGCCTGATCCAAATAAGTTTCAGGGTAGAGGTTCAGCTAACTACAAATAAGATTTTTGTATCATGTTTGGTTCTCTGTTAACCTTAGAAGATTTTGGTTGAACTCAGATAGCCCATGAGGTTTATACATTATATTCCAACTATGCTACTATGCTGTCTTCACTTTTATGGGTTTTTTTTAATCGATTATCTTATATCTATAAGATGAAAACTAGTGTTACTGTGTCTTCAGTCAATGATTATGTTATGCAGTGTATTAGGAATATTTTGTTGTTGATATTTGTCTGAGACTTTGAACAGCAGTGATGAGGTAGTTTGATTGATTTGGCATAGATTTAGGCACCCTTGCTTCACCCTTTGCAATGGTATCCACGGAGAGAAGCATAGAAGTCGTGTACATGTCAGATGTTCATATCCATTATGCTAAAAGATTGTAAGAAGTTCCCGTAAAAAAAATTGTTGATTAAATGTAACGCGTTGGTTTAAAAATTATCGTAATTATCTTACAATTAGAGAAACAAAAGAAGGTGAAGAGGATAATAATATCAGTCATATTATTATCATTGTAGACGAGAAACTCATGTCACTATACTCATATTCGAAAACTAGATCATTCTTGACACCTCTTGATTCCATCCAGTGGCTTCATTCAATCATCAGTGACGCGTAGACGTGGCAAATCAATGGGTCAATCCGGGTAATGTTTTATCTCTAATGGGTACTCGGTCCTAATATTTTCATGAAACCTTCTAATGTTTTTAGTGCAGCCTGTGATTTACAATATAGGTTGGCCAAATAGTTACAAAAGGGATGGGTTGGCGACATGGGTGCGTGTGTAAACTGGTCATCCGGGTTGTATTTTGAAAGGGTTGTAGCAGCAAAATCAGCAGAAGTTGCAACATGTTCACTCATTGCAGCAGCGTAAGAGTTTGCATACCCCTCCAGTAGTTGAAACATTTAAACTTGAGTATGTTTATGTTAATTATTTTGTCTCCAAAAGCTTTTCATCGGTTAAGACGACAAAAGTCACAGACAAGTAAAGCACATTTCATGGACGCACAAGAACTCAAGTAGGCTGAGGTTCACTCTGGAAAGAATCTTTTGACCTATATGTTTCATTCTACAAACAATAAAAATAGTGAGTGTGGATGGATATCTGAACGGTGTAGTTTTTACACTTTCCGCTATTGCTTACAACTGTTCCAACTTCTATATACTTGAATAATAAGTTACTTTGCTCCAAAAGTTCTGACCCATCTTTTGTTGACTTAAGAATATAAAATATGTCACTTTAATATTCAATTCTTTAAATATACACTTTGTTTCAATCACAAGTGTTTAGCTAACTTTACGCTATCATCCATCTATATACTTGCATTTTAGTCACAAGCTTTCTTCATCCTAAGGCTTCTTCATATACACTCCATACTGTTGCACACAACTCAGAAAGTTCGAGATGGATATCAAAATGGTAAGCTTCTGCCAGTGGCGGAGCTAGAAGAAATTTCATGGGAGGGCCCGAGCAAAAAATTTTCCGGAAAAACATTAGATGGGAGGGCCGAGATGAAATTTTTATTTTTTTATTTTTTTTTAACGATTTCAAATTTTGAATTTGTAGTTTTCATGGTATAAAGGCAGTTACGGTTACCACCATTCCACTAAAATATGGGGATAATGGAGTTTGGGTCAGTAGCGTAGTGTAGAAATGAATGGCTAATTCATGTGATGTGTCTCTCTAAGGACTTATGTTCAAGCCATACACTAGACCTGGACATTAGATGGCTTCTTTGATGCTCAGTTGGTATTTTGTTCGTTATATAAAACTTGAGTTTTATACGTTTTTGGCAGCTCTTATATGCTAATTTTCTTTTGCAGCTCAAAACTTGAAGGGAGACCACAGTCTTACCGACTCATGTTATTGTCTTTTATTTAGAATTTGAAGTTTGTCGAAAATGAGAGTGAACTATCTGATGGCAGTGATTGTGTATATGAGCTCAGTGTATATTGTAGTAGTGCATTACTTTCTCATCGTTTGAAAAGTGGACATGTTGAAAAAAAGCGTTAGTTGATAAAATAAAAGTAAAACAAAAACATATATGTGACAAACTATAATTCGTGACCCATGACGACTGAACGAATCTATAGTTACTACAAATATAGCATAACACATATGCAAAATCCTTATTTATATGAAATTATGCCAAAAAAAATAAAAATAAACATAACAACTCCCATGACATATATGCACGAATTTAAATTTCATAATGTTGTAAAAATTATATATGTTGTGTTATTAACCATCCACGCAAACCATACAATTATTTATAATTCTTAACCAAAAAAAAAAAAAAAAAAAAAAAAAAAAAAAAAAAAAAAAAAACAGCAATTAAAAACCAAAGAAACAATTATTTTATAATATTGTTTGAAAATTCTAAAAAATGTATTTAAGTTAACAAAAAACGACAAACAAATAATTATAAGTCATGGCCGCCCATTGGGCGGGCTTCGAAAACTAGTATATATATATATATATATATATAATAAGAAGATTACTTAAAATAAGAAGGAATAAGAAGAACTATAACCGCAAATCCAAGATGCACCGACCTAAATTAGATGCATCCCTATAATCTTAGATGCGTTATAACGCACCATAGTGTATTTTCTAGCTTTTAATCACATGCATATACGTGTATTAGATGCACTTCATGATTTATCTTATTTTTTGTTCCTCAGCACGTGCCGAAATCATGAAAATAAATTTGCACCATCTATATATCAAATTAACTTTCCAAACTCAAGATGTTGCATCTATATGAATCGAAATGCATCTAATGCAAGTCGTTGCATCTCAAATGCGTGGTTTTGGTCACTTCTTACCACTTCTTATTTTAATTTACTTCTCACTGGATCTCTACTCTCTCTCTCTCTCTCTCTCTCTATATATATATATATATATATATATATATATATATATATATATATATAAGTTAAATAGAATCTTTTTATTTAACTTAGGTTAAAATCATATTATATGTTTAGTATAGATTTATAAATCGCATGATGCAGTCTTTTATAACTCGAATGAAGTTCTTAATTTACCTCGCATTCTGTAAATTCCAAGTTTTTAAGTTGTGACGTTTTTAAAGTTAAAATATATGATGGAAAAATTACAAGACGAAAACTAGGTTATTACAACAATATATTATAGGATTATCACCCAAATAGCCTATATATGTTCGATTAGTCACCTCGAATATTCGACCCTCGTGTTAAACCTTTTTGTTGCACTCATCTTTAGTGCAAGATACGTAGATACACCCTTCCGAGCCATTCTTTTCATTTCATACCCTTATCATGTTTGTTTCGTTACACCTATTCACCTTAGTCTTAATTTATGGTCGGGAAGTCACTATTTGCCCAAGTTCAAGGTTTGAGTAGAGAGGTTCGGGAATCACGCCTATATCAAAGACATACATTTGGAGATCATTGAAGACCCCCATATTCTCCATATACGTTCATCTAAAGTGGGGGGATGTTTATCTTTTTATTGTAATAGTTATGATTCAAAAAACAATTATTATTGTTTATTAGTGTATTTTATTAAAAGTGCAATGTTATAAGCACTATGTTATGAGCTTACTAGATATTAGCCTCGAGGAGGCCACCTTGATCACATTTGAAGATTTGCGTTGGTGACGTTATTACACCAAAGAATAGGTAATGTGCTCATCATGACGTCCGCTAATGGCACATTTACTTAATACATCATGATCCGGTTTCTTCATCTTAAAGCTTGAACTTTGGATGGACGGTGGGCGGTGAAAACTTGGTTATAGGTTAAGACTATTTGTTTGTTATTTTTCATTTTACACCATTTATTTCTTGTGTCTTATCACACCCTTTAGTCATGAAGCGTGTCTAGGTGATGAAGCGAGCAATCATTGGTGTCTTGGCCATGGATTTGGTCATGTATCATTGATTTTTTCCACTTTGCCATGGCATGTTAGTAATGATATTTCACCCTTAACCTCATATTGTGTTCACCCATATTGCCTTGAATATTGTTTAGAAATTAACTCTAGTGGTGGAGATTTGTGTAACCGTCAAGCTTATGATATAATACATGCTATGACTGTGCATTGAGTGATCACCCTGAAATTGACACTTAGATTAGAGAGAGAGAGTATGAGTGTTTGTTCCCATTTCGTGAGGTGCTCGACTTTGATTTATTCTAGCATAAGGAATTTTTAATCTCATATCTTGTAAGTAACTTGGGGGATATCTTTTTAGAAGTTATTCTAATAAGTTCTACTTGAGGGCAAGTAGAGTTCAAGTGGGGGATATTTGGTAACATCAAAGAATCATGATTTTTAAGTGTCGATTTCCCCCGAGTATGCTCATATTTATGTTGTTTATATGGATTTATACTCTTATTCATTTATATTTTATTTCCAGGTAATCTATGAGCATAGAAGCTAAGAGACGCGGTTTTGGAGAGATAATTGATGATTTATAACTTTGTATGCTTTTATGGAAGAAGCAACGGCGTAACTCTCACTCTCAATTATGCCGTAGCTAGGATTACGTTTATGAAGACCAATTCAATAGCAGTTACGGCGTAACTATCAACTCAAGTTATGTCGTAACCATCTAGGGTATGTGGAATTTCGCGCCTCATCAGTTACGCCGTAACCTCCAGAATGAGTTACAACGTAACCAGTACATCAAGAGTTCTGATGGGATCTTCCAAGATTACGGCGTAGTCATTTATTGAGTTTATGACGGAGTTTACGGAATTACGGTGTAACTATTTTTAAGGTTACGCCATAATCATCCCACCAAGACTTGGTATTTGAAGATATTTAAGTTACGGTGTAACCACATTATTAGGTTATGCCGTAACTTTGATCGAGCCTATAAATATAAGCCCTAAATTTTGTATTTTTCATCACTCACTCACCACACAGATGCAGAGAACGTGAAGAGGGTTCTAAAGGCAGATCATACTCAGCATACGGAGCTATTTCCAAGGGAGAAATCACACCATATCTTCGATAAGCTTTAGCGATTTCTATTTCATTACACTTTTATTCATGTCTTCATTCTTTATGTTAAACATTGAATTGATTGTGTGTTTTAATATGATCGGTTAAGCACATTTGGTGCTAGCCTAGTTATGATTCCTTGATTGTGTTGTTTATGTTTTTGCATTTCTATTATTTTTTCTAGTGTATGCATGCATTGTTCGTTGGTAGTTACCCTAGCTTCAGTACTTTTAACTTGCGGTCGTATTTGCTTGCTTAGGAAATTGACCAAAAGATCCTAGGGAAGTAGGTAGAGACAGTTGATAAGAATTGACCAAAGGACTATCAATCCCTCTTGTGCGAATTAACCAAAGGATCACCTTCCGGAAGGCGGAATGTTGATCCCAGTTGAGCAATTGATCAAATTGGTTGAGCTAGATAAATCTAACACAAACAAAGTATAGCAAGCTGCCTTATAACAAAGCTTAAACACTATGCGGAATTTAATGTTTAATAACAAAGAGAATACCTAACAAAATTTGTTTCTCACAAAACACTTCAATATATTAATACGAATACTCAAAAATATTACGGTTACAAAACCTTGAAGTGATCGACTCTAGAATAACTCGTACTCTAAATCTAACCTTGGACCTCCTTTTATAGGCTAAGGCGTCCTATTAGGTTTACAATAACTTTCTATACAAGATACATATTATAGAATATTTTCTATATTTATCTAACCGACTATACAAAATCTAATAAGCAGTACTAACTATTTGTACTGGCAGTTTGTACTGCTAGTATATTCTTCTCACAGTCCACAGTTAAGTCTAACAGTACTAACACTTAACCTTGGCAGTATAAACTATCTTTGCTAAATTCCGAACAATCTTCCCCTAAACTTGTGATTTCTTTGCAAATCAGCAAGTTTCTTGAATAAGTCTTGTGATTTAGTGGATCATCAACTTGGTCATTGTCATTGGAGGCAGTTTGTTCTTCTGTTGTTGGAGACTCAATGGTGGTGCATCAGCATCAACATTTGTTGTTGTGGTATCAGGTGTATCAGGTATTGGATTTTGATCAGTTTGAGCAATGGAAATATTGGATACATTTGGAGAACCTTGATTGATATCTTTGTTGAACAGTAGAGCAAACAAAGTTTCCATTTGACGATGTGTGAGTTGAAATTGTTGCTTAGCTGATGATTCTGGGAAGTTTATATGGTTATGCCCGGGTTCTAAGCTGTTTTGCTCCGAAGCCATTTCAGTGAGCTCATCGTAATTAGCATGAATGGTTTCCATGATCTCTCTAGTACGACGGTTCCAGATTTTAAATCCTTAAGTTTTCATAGTATCCTACAAAGACTCCTATGTCAGCTTTTGCCTTGAGGTTTCCAAGATCATCACGATCATTGTTTGGGTAGCAAAGAGCCCAAATACATAAAACTGTTTTAGGTTCGGTTTTCGGTTATGGACAAGCTCATATGGTGTTTATTTGTGGCGTTTGGTGATCATAGAACGGTTTTAGGTGTAACATGTAGTCGAAACAACTTCTGCCCATAAGTAATCTGGTAGTTAAGCATTAATCAACATCATTCTTGCAACTTCCACTAACATCCGGTTTTGTCTTTCAACAGCTCCATTCTGTTCGAGACTTCTTGCAATGGATTTTTGATGTTCAATTCCCACTTTCTCATAATAGGTTCAAAGAGTATGATTCAAGAATTTTGTTCCTTTGTCTGTTCTAACTTTTCTAACCATGTTACAGAGCTGAACTTGAATTTTCATAAGCAAGGTGATGATCATCGAAGGAGCTTGATATTTACTTCTTAGAAAATAAACCTAAGTCCATCTGGAGTAGTCATCAACGATTACAATAATGTTGCGTTTGCCATTAATCGTCTACACATGCATTGGGCCACACAAATCCATGTGAAGAAGGTGAAGTACGTGTTCAGTCTTTGAATGGAAATGTGCACGAGTTCTTTTTCCTTGTTCACATGCTGAGCATAAGTGGTCTTTAGAATAACGAAATCTTGGAAGTCCTTCGACTAGCTTGTGTCGTGCGATATTAGTCATGGTTTTAAAGTTCAAATGAGAAAGTCTTTTGGCCATAACCATGATTTTGTCAAAGTGGCTTTAGAGAGTAGACAAATGGGAGAGGAAGAGATCATGTCAGTCATAGAGATTGTGTAAAGGCTTGTTCCACGTGTACCTGACATGAGATCAGTTCCTTTTAAATTACGAATGAAACACGTTTTCTCCTGAAATGTGACTTCCAAATCCCCGTCACAAAATTGTCCTACTAAGAAAAATGTCGTGTCTAAGACTTTCGACATAATACACATGACTAATTTCGATGTTTCCATTGATATAATCCCCATAACCCATTATAGCAGCGAAGTGATCATTCCCAAATCTGACAGTGCCAATGAACTTTGAAACAAAGTTTGTTAACAATTTTAGGTTACCTTTCATGTTCCGAGAACAACCGCTATCAATGATCCAAAGGACGATTTGTATCACCTGCATTACACACAGACGACGAAGGTGGAACAGTGGTAGAGGTGGAACCCGAAGAGTTAGTGGGTTCCGTTGTAGTTGTAGTACACATGCTAATAATTTTAGGTAGCCACTTAAAACTATGTGTATGTTGTAACAATCTCTGCCAAGTCTAGCTAGTTCGTGCTTTTGTCTTATTGAACTCGCTAGGTGAAGGTGTCTTCCTAGGAGCTGGTGTTAGAGCTATGGGTTCATCAATGATATCCTTTGAAACTACAGATGGATCTTTACTTAGCACAAACTTAGAAGCTATAGTGGGCCTAGAGGTAGTGCCATTAGTATGTTTCCGAGTACGAGACAAGATAGATTGTGCAACACTATTATCATGATTACTAGAGAGCATACTTTTACGGCAAAACACACAAGAAGCTTCAACATTAACATTCAAAGTAGGTAAAGTGTTATCATTTGTTACATTATCTTTACTATTATATTTATCTAACGCAATTTTTAAATCAGGTGCAACATGAGTTTTATTCGAAGTCCTACCATGATCTTATACCTCTGGGACTTTTAGTTTTCCGCTTTTACGTTGCAAATTCCTATTCTTTTGTTGAGTGCTTTTAGGTTGTAATTTGCTAACACTAAAAGTGGAGGCGACTATTCTTGTAGAAGTAGAAGGAGGCATATTAGTATCTTGTGATTTGTCTATAGTGGGCTTCCTAGTATCAACTTTAAACATTCTAGGTGCTATCACATTTGTGTTCCAAAATTTTCCTTTCTCGAGTTTATCTAGTTTCTCTTTTAATTCTATGATAATGTGATTCTGGTCTTGAACTTTTAAGAGTAGCTTTGTATTTTCATTCATCATTTCACGAGTGTAAGCAAGATGATGATCGAGTTTTTTTGAAGCTTTAGCAAATGTCTTTTTGAGAGAATCGAAAATGGTTTTGTATTCCTCTTTCACTTGTTCAATCTCTTGTTCATATTTGAAAAGTTGACACTTTAAAGACGCGTTTTCATCATCCAGTCGTTTAAGTTTTGGTTTTAAAGTTTTTTCAGCCGACTGTTTGACTTTGTTTTGTAAAGATAACTCAAAATCAAGACTCTGAGTTTGACACCAATGAAGACGATGTTTGAGTGCAGAAAGTTCATTTGACAGACTCTCATTTTTAGCTTTTAATATTTGGGATTGAGTCGTAGAATAGCAACGTACTTTTCCAAGTGTCCCGTTCTGGTACGTGTACTTTTTTTAAGCTGTAGAATAGCAATGTACTTTCCATAAGTGTCCCGTTCTAGTACGTGTACTTTTTTTAAGTTGTAGAATAGCAATGTACTTTCCATAAGTGTTCCAGTTTGGTACGTCCTACTTCCATAAGTGTTCCAATTTGGTACGTCATCCCACGTACTAAATTGGAACACTTATGGAAAGTACATTGCTATTCTACGACTTAAAAAAGTACACGTACTAGAACGGGACACTTATGGAAAGTACATTGGTATTCTACAACTTTAAAAAAGTACACGTACCAGAACGGGACACTTGAAAAAGTACGTTGCTATTCTATGACTCAATCCCTTAATATTTCAATTTGTTTCACATTATCATTATCCTCATTAGATGTTTGAGTATCCTTGGGTGGTTCAGAAGCAATAACATTGTTACAAAAGAATCAGCAGTGTAATATAACACAATAGAGATAAGATCAACATAGATAACATCTTCCAAGAGTCGATCGACATCGTTTTTGAGAATTTTATTTTTCTTTTTGGTGTTAGAAATCGATTTTTCAATTGCATTAAAAGTGTTAATCATTGATTTTACTTCATTTTGAAGTTCCCATTCCCAATGTGTTGCACAAAACGCAGATGGTTAACATAAGGTAAAAACTGTATTTGAAAAAAAAATTCTGTTCTTTTGCATAAGCAGATTGAAAAGTAGCAGCTTTTATCTCAGAATTACGTTCAATTGCTTCTTCCAAAAATTGAATGTCTTCCATAAACGTATCAAAATATTTAAGTACAAGACACCATTTTGGTAATGGTCTAATTTCACCTGAAGATGGTAAAGGGCCATTTATTTGTGCAACAGGCTTAATGGGACCAACGTTAAAAGAAGATTCACTAATTTGTGTGATAACCCAAGGTGTTTCTGATTTCTCCTCCCTGAGGAGTAAAAGAGTCCATAATATGAGGCAATTTTGAGTAATCAAAAGGTTTATTATGTTTTAAGTTGCTCATTTTTAATCGACTCTTTTCTTCTTTTTTTTTTCTTCCTCACAATTATATACAACAACACGCACAACAGAATTATCAACAAGATATGCTGCACTATACAACTTTGGATTTTCCTTGAGTGCTTTGTGTAAAAAAACGTGGTTTATCGTCTGCAAGATCATGCCCATATCCTTCGGGATTTGGCTTTAAGGTAAACTTTTGTATTGTTGTGACAGATTCTCCAGTTTTGTAAACAATATTTTGAACCTATTTTAATTTACTTTCCAAATCTATGATTTCTTCAAGGTAAGAATCAATCATTTCCTGGACGCTTGTTTAAATTTTGAAAAACTAGTTTGACAAGTTGACAATTCGAGCTTGGTTTTTTGAAGTTCAGAATTGAGAATTTCAACTTGTTGTTTAGAAACGACTAATTCTCGAATTTGATGTTGTAACTCTTGTTATTTAACTTACACCTTTTGAAAAGCAACTTCAAAACTTTGTTCTCTTTTAGTTTGTGTTTCAAAAATTGCATGTTGTGTTTTGCAGCACTCAAGATCCGCAGTCAGTGATGCAACTTTTTCTTTTAAATTTGAGTTGATTTCATTGCATTTTTTAACTTGGGATTGGGTGGTCATAAGCATGGCCATGAGCTTTGGATCTGGATCATCAATATATTCATAAATTAAATCATCAAATGTAACAACAAGGTTAATTTGATCATCGTCTTGAGGTGATATTGATGACTCATGTTGAACATCTTGCTCCTTGTCAGATGCAGATGCAGATGGAGATACCAGATCATGTATGAGACATATATTTAGATCAAGTACCTGAGAAAAACCATCAATATCATAAATTGGGCCTGTGTTAGTCATATGGAGTTCCTGAATGTTTGCTATTAACATCACAGCTGCATTAGCTTCCAAGTCCTCCATGTCATCATCGGATTCAGCATTAGCCATGAAGCTGTGTTCTTTGTGAGTGAGAGTACCACCAACTTCATCTTTGAGTGCTAGGAGTAATGCTTGCTTGTGATAGTCACTTCCTCTGGTTCGTGGTTTTGGACATGCATTAGCCAGATGACCTTTGCCGTTACAATTGTAGCACCAAATAACCTTGTTCCCAGTCTGTGTGTTAACATTTTCAATAATTTCAACCCTTCTTTGTCAATCACTTGCATTGTTTCTATTTCCACCAGTAGCATTAAACACTTGTCCACTTCCTGAATTTCCTGCATAACCACCAGTTCCCATCGGACGTCCATAATTATGATTCTGTACTTCAACCCTTCCATTTTGGATAATAGCTTAATTCCTTGTGTTTGAAGAATTACAAAGACGATTGTTGGATTTTTTTGCAAATTTGCCGAAGGCACGAGCAATGAGAGCAAATCCTTGGTTCAATGTGTTGAAGGCTTCCTCATCTTCATTTTGAGTTTCAATATATAACGCTGAATCTGAGTTGTTAGGTGGAACTAGTTGAGTGTCACTTGAGTGTGGTGGAGAATCATATGGAGTGATTTGGGGCGACGGTAATTGTTGAGGATAGGTAAAGTGATGTTGTTGTTGGACAAATGCATGATTAGATTGTGGAAATTGAGTAGGGAAAGATTGAGCCATTAGTGCAAGTGAATTCGGAGTTGGAGAAGGTTGATACATTCCACAGAGAGCTCTATCTTTGTCAACTTCAGTTTGATGGTGCTTCAGATAATCATTCAACAACCCATACTTTGCATCATGAAGATTCTTGGCTTGACGAATGAATGTGACATACTTTTGCCAGTCAGGACCTAGACAATTGAGAAACGTCGTGTTAATAGCAATCTTAGGTAAGATGATATTGTGTCTTTCCAAGTCATTGATGATGTTTGTGAATCGATGATAATACGACTCTAATGACTCCCCTGGATCAATCATGAACATTTTATATAATAGGTAAAGTTTGGATTCCATGTCTTCTTGAGTAAATTCAGTGCCTTCCATCAAGAGATGTACATGCTCCCACATATCCTTAGCTGTTTTCTAAAAATCAAGACTTCAAAGGATTGGATTAGGTATTTCTCAGAAGAATATACTCCATTTCAAGTTCATCAGCTTCATAGTAAAGTATTTGTTCTATAGTTAGTTGATTCTCAGGGATAATTTTAATCGTTTCAAGTCTTAGAGGAGTAGTTGTTGGATCTCCGGGAACAGTTATAGTTTGCATTTGAAAAGAACCTTCAAGGATAACCTTCTTCAGATAACTTTCGCGAGGTTTCTTGAGTTCAATGAACCTAAAGAAGCGACTTGCCCATTGAACATAATTTTCGAGAAGGAGCATTGGAGGTCTATCAAGTGATCCAGCTTCATGAATATATTGTTGACTGCTGAAGCCTCACATATTTGAGCAGACCAATGATGTTTTTTTGGTGGAAGTGTAGCCAATGATTGCATTGCATATTGTGGTGGAAAGTATGGTTGTTGTTGAGGATATGGTTGTTGTTGAATGAATTGTTGTTGCGGTTGCTTAGGATATTGCTGTTGTTGAGGATACTGGTGTTGCTGAGTGTCACACCCCCAAAATATCTGTAGGATATTGGATTTCACATACACATCAAACCATAACCAAAGTAGGCGTACAAGATGAGTTCTAGAGAGAGAAATTTAGAGGTTTAGGGAACTTTAGTGAGAGAAATAAAATTCTTATTATGAGCTCCAACTCTCTACCTTGGAAGGTAGAGAGTATTTATAGTCTTACATAAATCGCCACACATCGGGCTGTGGATCAGGCATACAGTGGGTAAAGACCCGTCCGTCCTCCACGGTGTTACTTAACTAAATACTACTTAACATAAAAGAACTACGACTACGAGCTTTCTAACGATTACATATACATGAGGTGACCGACTCTTTAATACCTGGAATTTCTAATTCCTAACAATCTCCCCCTAAGGGAGGTCTCCTCAATCATATACCAAAATTACATAGAATAAAAATAGATATTACATTAACAATTGTTCTTGCATTCTTGATGTAGTACTTTGCTCCTAAGCTCGTAGTCATTGATTCTTCACATTGCATGTTTGGTTACTCCAGGTGGAGGTCTTTTACTGATCCACGTGATAATAAATTTGAGCCAGCTTTTGAGATCATCAGCTATCAAAAATCTCTGAGACATCCTTTGTGGTGTTGGTATCATGTGATGTTGTGACTTTAGGACCGACATGCTCACATTCTGGATCATGATATCTTCTCATCAGAGTAGCGGAAGCTTTAGTTGATTCATGATATTGGCAGCAGCGTAGCAGAAGCATGGAGTGAAAATATCAGAGTCATTGATGCACTAATCATGATTTCTTTTGAGATGAATGTGTTAAGTGAGCATGCGGCTATGGATTGACCGCTTCATTCTGATCAGCTGCAAACGTCGGGTGTACCTGCATACAACAGTTAGCAATAAATCGCACGAAAGTGTCTTTGATCACTTTCGTTGAATTGAGGTACACGGCCCACGGTTCCCCGTTGATCAGTACATGTACTGCCTGTGATCAGGTATAATTCCGAAGAATTTCCTTGACAGGGTTTCGCAGGTGCTCTAGCTGTTCTCAAACCGGAACATCTCAAAGAAGACAACACGGAGTGAGTGAACCAGCGAATTTTAAGTCCACTGATTGATGAAAAGAGATTTGAAAAACAATCGTGTATTGCTCAATAGAAATTGTTTTTGCAATACAACGAAGGTTTTATTGAAAATCAATTATCAATCATAAAAACACCTTTTGGTTTGAAAAATGAGTACACGGTCGATGTGCTAAAGAAAAGAGTTGTTAAGCACAAAGACCGGTTTTTCAAAGGTATCCGTCAATCCATAACCTGAACCAGGATTGATTCAAGAGATTGAATCGCCCCATTGTTTCTGTTCAGTTGTCACATGGTTGATCTATATAATAGATTTCACATGCCACATACCAGGAGCTTGTTTGATGTTGGCTCCAGAAGGCTTTCCATCTTCATTGTGAATATGTAAACACATCACTCAGATGTTCTGGCAATACCACAAGGATAATGCGTAGGACTCAAGATATAATCTCTCTTTCCACATTGTGTGAAACAGAGAGTCTTCATTGAAAGTGTCCTAATGAGATTTATTGATGATCTCGTGGCTCTAGACTCAATTTTGTGCATATTTGGATCCTGTGCCGGAGACTAGGGAGAGGGTCTCCTTCTTCAATATCAACAATCTCTAAGAGAAAGTCGATAGATAATGTCGGTTCCCCGTGAGAATGAAACAAGTCCTTTTAAGAGGAACTTGAGTGGTTTGGAAAGTTGAAGTGCAGTGCGTCACTGGGTCCATGACGTCTTGTCTTCAATACCGATGTTACCATCAGTAGCATATGAATTGAGCCCAATTTCTGCCCTAAGGTTGAATAAATTGGAGGGCTATTTGTTTTCACCCTTTCCTCATTCAATTCTTTTTAATTCTTCAACCCCTTCAGTGCTTACCGAGACTTCATAGCTAGAACCTTGTTGGGTTTAATCC
Organism: Chrysanthemum seticuspe; assembly: GCA_019973895.1. Taxonomy (NCBI): domain Eukaryota; kingdom Viridiplantae; phylum Streptophyta; class Magnoliopsida; order Asterales; family Asteraceae; genus Chrysanthemum; species Chrysanthemum seticuspe. Next base: position 210,869,340 of record BPTQ01000007.1, on the reverse strand, counting down.
AGTACTAGCTCAGTCTTAGTCCGCACTCTTCCCATATCTCATTTTTTTCTCCTTTTATCATCATACCTAAGGACTTCTACAATAACTAGTGGATTGTCCCTGGGTAGATCCCTCCGGTTCTGGCGGATCATGGGAACCAATACCTAACCTTATCATCCTTATATCACCGTACATAAAGTAAAGTTGGTCGGTCTATTTGGTATTGTTCATCTGCCATTGGAATCAATTGAAATCCATTTCAAAAATCAATCCAGATACATGTGATATCTTATCAAAACATTTTGTACCTGAATTGTTTTTGATATTTTTAGAATAAGTGCTCCCCCTCAACATGTGCATCACGTGTTTGAAATCGTTTTGCACACGGAGGCAAGAGGAAGAAATTACTTCTTTGATTACCATATTTCTAAAAGATATCACCAATTTGCTCCCCCTCAATATGTGCCTCGAGGTTTGAAAGGAGTTTTGCACATACTAGAGGGAACCTGCACATTGAGATAAATGATCATGTTTCAAATCATAGGTTTAAGATAGATGCTCCCCCTCAACATGAGTGCAATTTGAAAAATTGAAATCGTTTGTCACATGTGGGAAGGACAGCATGTACATCCTTATAAAACCATTTACCGAATTATCAGTTTAAATCACACATTCTCCCCCGATCACAATTATCAAATCATTTGAGATTTGTGATCTCTTTTAGATTTAAATTGATTTTGAAAGCTTTTAAGGAGAATTGTGACTTGATTATTAAAGCGTTTTAACTGATAAGGATCGGATTTTAAGACTTAAAAACTCCATTGGTAAAACATGCATGAATATCTTTTGAAAACAATTTAATGCCAAATAACATCTTTATTTAATTGAAATCATTCTCCCCCTCAATCAATGACATAGGTTGTTGATTGAGAGATAGAGATTTTGACAAATAAGTCCTGATGATTATCAAAAATAGAGACCGAGTTAATTTTCAAAGCAGTTAGTTTTCAGCAGATAAATGTTTATAGAATCAGAGCATGGAATTTGAAAATATGGTAAAGCATAGCTCTGTTCTTTCTTTGAAAAGCGGGTTACTGCCTGAGATGACAATAAACCATTTGTTTCTCTTTCTCCCAAAAATATTTTTTTGATTTTTTTTTTTTTTTTTTTTTTTTTTTTTTTTTTTTAAGAATTCGAACAACATCTAAAGTCCCGTGTCATTCTTTGAATGACAGCACAAAGACCGTAGATATTGTCGAACCGATAAAAACATGACAAATTGACAATATTTTTTGAAGATTTTTCAAATTTTTCAGATTTTTATGGATTTTGAAAGTTTTATAATTTTCTATTTGATTTTTGAGAGTTTTATAATTTTGTATTTTGTTTTTCGAATAAATATTTACAAGAGATAGATGAAGGAAACCTTTTACTCCTCGTCTTCCTCCTGAAGACGTTTGAGTGTTTCTGGTTGAAGGCTTTTCAAGCCAAGTCGTGGAAGAATAAACTCAAAACGTTCTCTTGGAAGAACTTTGGTGAAGATGTCTACTAACTGGTATTCAGACCTCACAAAATAGAGTTCCACCACACCTTTTTCCACTTGTTCCTTGATGAAATGATGTCGAATGTCGATATGCTTTGCTCTTGAGTGTTGAACGTTGTTGCATGAGGGAGCAATAGCACTTTTATTATCACAGTACAGAGGGATTTTGTTGAATTCAAAGCCATAGTCAGATAATTGAGATCTCATCCATAAGATTTGAGCACAACAAAATGACATGGCTATGTATTCAGCCTCTGTAGAGGAAATAGAAGTACTCATTTGCTTCTTTGAAGACCAGCTCAAAAGCTTATCACCCAAAAAACTGAGCACCTCCAGATGTACTTCGACGAGTATCTTGACACCCTGCATGATCAGCATCTGCATAGGCTGTTAGTGACATACCGGTGTCCTTCGAGTACCAGAGACCCATATTGATGGTTCCTTGGAGATACCGAAAGACCCGTTTAACCGCTTCAAGGTGCTTTTTAGTAGGCTTAGCATGGTATCTAGCACACATGCAAATAGCGAACAAGATGTCTGGTCTACTAGCAGTGAGGTACATCAGGGATCCAATCATACTATGATATTTTGTTTGGTCAATCATGATCCCTGAGTGGTCCTCATCTAGTTTGGTTCGATCAATCATGGGAGTGTCGACAGGGTCACTTGAATCAAATCCAAATTTCTTTAAGATCTTAGTTGCATATTTAGAATAATTTATGAAAATGCCTCCGGGACTTTGCGAAATTTGTAATCCCAAGAAAAATGACATTTGTCCCATCATTGACATTTGAAATTTTGAACTCATTTCATTTGAAAAACGGTCACATTCATTGGGGTCAGTCGAGGCAAAGATAATATCATCAACATAAATTTGAACATGAATTAAATGTTTGCCTGACTTCCTGGTGAACAATGTTGGATCAACTGCTCCTTTGCTAAATCTGGTAGATAGAAGAAACTTTGACAGTGTATCATACCATGCCCTTGGAGCTTGCTTTAAACCGTAAAGAGCCTTCTTCAAACGATAAACGTGAGTAGGATGCTCTTGATTCACAAATCCTTCAGGTTGGCTGACGTAGACGGCTTCTTTAAGATCTCCGTTTAGAAATGCCGTCTTTACATCCATCTGATAGACTACCATGTTCTTACTAGCAGCATTAGCCAAAAAGATTCTGATTGCCTCGATTCGAGCAACTGGAGCAAAAGATTCTTCAAAGTCAATACCCTCCTCTTGACGGTATCCTTTAGCAACTAATCGAGCCTTGTTCTTCAATACATCACCATGCTCATCAAGTTTCACTTTGAAGATCTATTTTAGAGCAATAATCATGGCACACTCTGGAGCAGGTACTAACTCCCATACATCAAGTCGATCAAACTCATGAATTTCATCTTGCATAGCATTGAACCAGCTGTCTTCGTTCATGGCAGTTTTGACATCCTTTGGTTCGATCTTTGAGAGTACGGAGTTGAAGAAACACCATAAGGCATCGGTTGCAAGTTGTTTCCGTGTTGTACAGGACGAGAGGGATTTCCAATGATGTTGTCCAATGGATGATCGTGAGTCCATTTTCTAAGGTGTTCATGTGGCAGTTGTTGAGGGACTGAGGTAGCAGAGTTGATGTCTCCTGAAGAAGATGGTTCTGATGATGATTCAGGAGCAAATATGTTTTCAAATGGAGCATCTTCAGGAGTAGCAAAGGGATTAACTTCATCATTGATGCCAGAAACAGTTCCATGATGTACATTTGAAGAATGATGATTTGTTGATGAGACTGAAGAGTCAGCAGCAGGTGCTTCTTGACTTAAAGATATTGAGACTGAGGGATTGACTTCATTCTCAGGAATATGAGCAGCCTCTGTTGTAGAAATCGACACCTCATTAGTACTTGGCTCATAAATTTCATCAAACATAGGATCAAACAATTTCTTTAAATCATCTTCAGATGGAGGTACATATGGAGTTTCTTGAGAAGAGTATGGAACATGGGATGAACCAATGGGACTGTTTTGAAGTGCGGGTCCTGAACTGAATTGTCCAGGAGCCATATGACCACTGCGATAGAGACTCTCTCTGACTATCTTTATCAACCCATATGTAGACAATTTGAAGTGACCACTGATGAAGAAAACCTGATATACCAAACTTGAAACTGAAGAAGAATTCCCTGCATTTGCATCTTAAGCTTGCACTAATGTTGGAAGAACAGTGTCGAGAATTTATGCTTCAAGCAAATCTCTAAGTACTCAATACTCAACCAAAGTATGAAACTTTAACACCTCTTGCGATTATCCACACCGTCATATTTGTGTGTCACTGAGTAAAACTACGTAACTCCTTAAAGTGATAGTTAACCAGATCTTCAACCATCCATCCCGACAGCTGGTAACTAGATAAACCAAGTCTTCAACTTAAAATTCTTAGAACCGAGCAAGTTATCAAATAAGAACACGCCTTTGAAATTTAACTTCAATCTCAAATAAGTGATAATTGATTAGCTCCGAAGTAATCAGCTTGTATCAAATGCCCAACACGTGAATAAACGTACAACCTGATGTACGTCGATCCACTGAATGAACCGGAACAAATGATTTCTCGACATTAATGCATTCTTCCTAAAGGTATACATGTCGAGACTGATCTGGAAGATTCACCACAAATGTCTTCGAGCGAATGAGGTAGTCATTTTCCTTAATGTTCATGTGGTTGATTTGTAGCGTGCACAATGAGAGGAACAATAATCCGTAAAGATTTGGCAAAGGAATACCAAAGAGCGGATCATTATTCAATAGTGCAACTTACAATATCATGATAGTCATTATAAACGCCTTGTGAAATAACTGGAGATAAGGTTTCTTGAGAATTCCAAGAAGTACTTCTTAGATGGTGAACCAGTTGAGTCAATAGAAACCGGAGCATGAGCTTTAGAAGCTGGATGATCAACATTCGTTATAGGTTGAAAGTACTCATCAAACATATCTTTGAAAAACAATGAATCCCAAACATTGATTCCCAATTATCCTTAGTAAGTGAAGCATTAGGCGTTGGAGGAGAGTCATCAAAAATCAAAACAATGAATCCCAGTTATCCTTAGTATATTCATTCTTCATCAAAAAGAATATACACTCATCATCATCAAAAATTAAGTCGTATAACCGTTATTCAAACATCCATCATCATGTAGTATATTCACTCTTCTCCCCCTCAAAAATTGCATCCGAAGTTGCCATTTTTGATTTAACAAGAGAATAAGAGTATACACCAATGAACGTAGATCCACTTGATGACTGAATGAGCATGGAAAAACATGAAGCTTGTTGATGAAGAATGTAGATGAGTATGGCCATTCATGAGAGAATTTCTCTTTAGCTGAAGATAAAGCGCACAGAAGAGCGTACACTTTTCTTTTCTTTGAAGAACGGGGCCTGAAGTATTATCTGCAGACACCATTGTGTTGAAGAACGAGGCCTGAACTGATGTGAACAGACGTCATTGTTAAGAGCCCAGTCATATGTTTAGAGCCGCCCGAATCCAAATACCAAGGGACGATTTGTACGACCTGCTTTGGACAACAGACGAAGACAGAGAATTGGAAACATTGGATCCCCACGTGCTGATGGGTTCCTTTTGGTTAGCACGAACAGTCTTTGAATCAGCAGAAACCCTAGATGCAATGGCATTATCCCTAGGAGCTGAACTAGTAGAAGCATCAGACTTAGTCAAATGACATTTTGTGCTTAATGGGATTATTCTACCAGTTGGCTTCCAAACCTTAACAGGCACTATTCTAGGCATAGTGGATCTAGCTAAGGGGTAAGGTTTGCCATTCGTTAATATTCGACATGTGGGCTTCCACTGAAATCCTACATTTGTAAACACATTCCCAGTAGGTTTCCAAGATTGCTTAATCTGTTTCGCTCTCCAAGCTTTCTTAACTGGGTTATGAATTTTAGACCTCAGAAATAACACATCACATTTATCATGATTACCATAAAATAAATTTTTTTTCCATGTTTTGCAGACAGCATGAGGCCTCAAATTAATTTCAGTAAGCTTAGACCTAATACTAGAACTAACACGATTCTTTTTGTTCAAATCAAACTTCTTGTCCCTATGGTGTTCTTTAACTTCCTTATCATGAACACTTTTAGTTTGCGTAATCCTATCCTTCTTTGCATTGCTTCTAGGTTTTGACCCGCTAACTTTAGTGTTAATCTTAACATCTGTAGAAGTAACGATGGGAACATTACATGGCTTCACTACTTTCTGCATTTCTGGTCTAGAAGTGCTGGGATCTGAAATTCTAGGAGGCACATCAGAGGTTGCTTGCTTGAATTTTGACATGGAACAAGGCATATCAAGGGTCACATGCTTGGCTTTAGGCATAGAACAAGGCACAACTATTCTATCTCGCCTATTGCTAGATTTCGGACTTGTGACAATTACATACTCTAAGAGTTCCTGAGATCGTTTGGCATCCATGCAGGCATAGGCTATAGTACTATCAAAAGGTTTTTCTAATCTTTCATCTTCAACAATCTCACGGAGACCCTTCAAACTGTCCTTAAGGTATGAGAGATATGCTTTATGTGCAAGTTCATTATTCCTAATGGGCGGGGGAATATATAACATATCGATAGCATATTTATCACAAGCAGAAACCTTAGGAACAGAGTATTTGCAATTTGGGATTGGCAACTTTCCTTTCACCTCACGCTTCAGATTCTCAATATCGTTAAGTAAAGAAGTTATCTTTTCAATTTGTTTATCATGATTAACTTTAAATGAATCACATAACTCTTTGTTTTGATCATTAACCTTTGAAATTTTAGCTTTAAAACAATCATTTTCCTTTTGCAAGTTATCAATTATGTTTTGAAGTTGGAAATTCTGAGAATCTAAAGGAGGAGGCATATGGGAACCAGTCACATCCTTCTTTTCACCTTTCAGTTGTGAAATTTGGGCTTTCAATCTTTTGATCGTGTTATAATGAGCTCGAATTTGTTCATCACGTTTGCTAATTTCAAAAACTGCATCAAACTCAGGAGCATCAGAGGATGTCTTGATATTTGAGGTTTTAACATTTTCTTTGAGATGTTGATGTTTTAATTGCAAAGCAAGATGTTCAACTTCTAATTTAGAATAATGTTTGACCAAGTTATCATGATCATCCTGTTCTATTTTCTCATGCAATTTTGAATTTGTTGTTTCAAGCTCAATGACACGATCATGGGAGACTTTCAGAGCAACAGATAATTCATGAAATTGAGAAGCATTAATGGAACAATTTGTAGCAGTGAAAAACACATCTTGAGCAATACATTCAGAAATCAGATTCTCATTCAGTGTATGCAAGTTCTTCCTCTCAATCTCATTATATTTTAATTCTCTCTCATAATCACTAACCTCAACAATCATTGCATCAAATTCCTTTTCCATTTCTTTAATGTCTGAATTCATTCCTTTTTTAAGACTCTCAAAATGATCTTTTAGTTGTTTAAAGAAAGGCATGACTTCAGTTAAATAACATTCTTTAGTTTGCTCAAAACCACTTTCTCCTTCAGTAATACCAGTGGGTGTGATCCTTTTCTTGCAAGTTTTCTCAAAATCAACAAATAGTTGAAAGATAACATATTGACTAATTAAGGTCTTGCTTTTAGTGGCAATTGTTCTAGGAACAAGATGCATTGGTGTATTCGGAGGATACACAGTCGCTCTAGGCATTTTCCTAAGGGGAGGGTTTGTTACAACAAGATTCTCTGCTTTTTGCTTATCTAAATCCTTTTTCCAGAACACTTGTTCAGGGGTTAATAGAGTCTGAGGCTTAAACTTGTTCAAGGAGATCCAATTTTCTTTAGTGTAATTATGGGGTTTGATCGTTATGTTATTCTTTTTACACTCAGGATCTTCTAACTTCTTATTCATTTTCTCCCTAGTGACTTCATCAGATTTCTTATCTTCCTCAGTGCACTAAATGCAACTAGGTTTCTGCCTAGGCTTAAGGATTTCATTACCATCATAAAGCACCTTATGGGCATTTCTAGCCTTTTTAATTACCTCCGGATTTGGTTCCTCAACAAGGGGAATGCTATGCTTATCGCTTAAGACTCGATGCTTAGTGATCATGTGAGCAGTTTGAATGGTATTCCCTTGTACGTAAAACTTATTTTCAAGCTTGTTTTTCAAAGTTTTTAGATTGGAAAAATCATTCAAAAGTTTTGATTCCTTAGCCTTGAATTCTTGCTTAAGCATTTTAACATTTTCTTGAAGTTCGTGTTTTTGCTTAGCAGTTTTGGAAAGCTTTTCTTGTAAGGAGTTTAACTCTTGTTTTAATACTTCTTCTCTAAAATTACTTTTTCTAATAATTGTACGCATTTGGATATCCATCTCCTGCTCACGAGTGGTAAGTTCAAACTTAGGACGCTGTTCGTATATGGCAACTTGATCCTTATAGGTATTGAGTTCAGTGGTCAAGGAATCATCAGGCACAAATGCAGTGTACTCATGCAATTCATAATCATCATTTTGAGAAGAAGATGCATACCTAGGTACTGCAGAAACTTTCATGCAACTTTCCTCTGCATTAACGTGCACAGGTTGTGGCCGGTGCATCTCTATCTTGGGTACATCCGAAGCTTCCATGGAGTGTTCCTTTGCATTAGCTTGCACGGGTTGTGACTGGTGCACCTCTCTCTCTTGTGAACATGAGCATGAAGATTCTATTTTAGCATTGTCCGACTCATCATTATTTGTTTTCTCTAACATTCTGCATTCAGTAACACCCGATTCTTCCACAGATACATTACCCAACTTATCACAACAATCTCTCAACTGCACCTAACACTCATTCACTTTTTCATCCTTTTGTGCAGTTTCCTCAATGTACTTTTTCACATTATCCATGTGTTGGATAAATGTCTCAATGAATTCCTGAATTTCCATTCCAGTATGTTTTTTGATGGAAATTCCAATCAAGTGTTGATCGTAATCTGCTGAATATTCCCCACTAATGAATGGCTGAAATTGTTTGTAGATTACTTGAAGAGCTGTGTTAGGTCACTAGTTTTACAAACACAAGTTATAAAGAAAGGAGATGAGGCGATTGAACAAGAACCAAACACACACACACAATAATATAAGACGGTTATGCGTAATAGAGTGAATGAAAGGAAAACTTGAACAACCAACCCTCAAGTGAGGGTTATTACATTGTTTATATAGGCAAGGAGCTAGGGCAACACTCCCTCTCCTTCCCTATTCCTTATTGGGCTTGGGCCTAAGCTTATGGGCCTTCTAAATAAGCTTGACCTTAAACAAACATAAAGGCCATAATAAAGCTACCTATTACATATGAAATATAAATACTTGAAATACTGTTTAGGAGTGATTCCAACAATCTCCCCCTCAAGTATATATGAATGTAAACGGTGAAGGCGTTGATGTAATAGTAGCTGTGACGTCTTCTGACATTCTTCTTTCTTGTGAGGGGAAATGCCTTGATTCGAACAATCTCCCCAAGTGTAGAGAGATAGTTATCTTTGAACAGTTATGCTTCGACGTCATCTTTAACTTTGTTCTTTGATCATTGTTCTTTGTAGTGAAAGTGATAGTATGTTGTTGTCTGCATCAGTCTGCCTCAGGTCAGCTTCGTTGCTCCAGTGTCTCCATGTCATTCTTCAACATGCTCACACGCTCTTTGACGTTAGAAATCAATACTGATGAAGTTCTGTAAGTCTTTGACTTTGTAGATTCTTTGATTGATGAAGAATCATTCTGACTGTTGTGTTGCATTTGAATAGAACTTCCATTAGTGATGAAGTTGGCGTGAGCATGAGAAGAATTAGCACGATCATTCCGCTCCGGAGCTTCCATAAGAGGAAAACATTTCAAACGGTTAGTAATAAGCGGTTTCCGGCACTTACAAGTTTGAACTTCGAGAGTGTCAACAGCATAGTGTGAAAACACAACTCTAATTCTTACAAAGGCCGTTCCTGAACTGGAGTCCCACAAGTAAGATAACGCGATGTACCGAAGTACATCTACAGTTCAGATGAGTCGCTGAGGTACACCGAAGCATCACCTCACGACTATAGACCGATTGAGACACACTCCGCGTAATCCACGGGGAGTTACCGAAGTGACCTGCTGTCAGGGCTATTTGATGTTGACCCTGGCAGGAGTTTCCATTCAATCACTGAGGATCACAGATGTGAACCTCTCATAAATGTTCTCGACAGATTGCTAAGATCTGTGATGGACTCGATATGAACCATTGATGATCTTATTGGTTGATCATCAAGTGATTAAATGTCAAGTGTTCCTAAGAGATCTTTTAATGAATCTCATGGCTCTAGACTCAATAGTGCATTTTGGTTTTCCTGAGCGAAGACTAGGGAGAGGGTCTCCTTCTTCAATACCAGCGATCTCTAAGAGAAAGCCAATAGTTTACGTAGGGTTCCCTGTGAGAATGAAACAAGCTTCTGTTGAGAGAAACTTGAGTGGCTAAGAAGGTTTAGTGCGTGCGTCACTGGGTCCATGACGACTTTTAATCTCCAATACCGGTGTCACTGAGTGGCAGCCAGAAGCATATGAATTGAACCCGGTGTCTGCCCTAAGTTGAATAATCTGGAGGGCTATTTCTTTTCACCCTTTACTTTACATTTCTTTTTGATTCTTCAACTCCTTCTTTCTCCGATTCTCATTTTCTCTTTTTTATAATCATTCCTAAGGACTTCTAACACTAACTAATGGTAGTGTCCTTGGTTAGATCCCTCCGGCTCTGGCGGATCATAGGACGGTTATTCCTAACCTTAGTCACCTTATAACTCCATGACTAACCTATGTTTGCCATTAAAACCACTGTAAGTGAAAATATCTCTCAAAGGGTTTGTTAATGAAAAATATGTTTGAACCACTGTGAGAGATGATGTTTTGCATAAATACTCCCCCTCCACATGTGCTTACTAGTTTTAATGGTTAAATGCACAGTGAGGAAAGAGCGCGCACTTTTTGAATTGATCCACTGAAGATAGACAATCCCCCGCGAGACACGGTTACGTTGCATAGTTAAAGAGTTACATTGTCAGCTTTTAGGTGACAACTAGCTCTGATAACTACCTTGAAGGTGTAGACAAACCTCGAAAGGTTTTCATACCCGTCAGAGTTCATGTCTATCAAAAGTTTCTCGAATGGTACTTTCTACTTGGACAAGTCCTTTGCGAGACACGTTTACATTACTAGCGAACTAGCTTGAAATTATTACCCGTCCAGGACAAGTCTTTTCGAGTTACTAACAGTTTAGTACCGTCAATTCGTAGGTTAAGTCTGAGGTACACAGATTCATTTGCATTTTGTACAACATATTTCTTATCACACAATTTTCTCCCCCTCAAAAATGGCATATAAAATGTTGTTATTGAACGTTTGAGAATAAATATGACCATTTCGAGTGTTGCGGGAAGATGACCACTATGAACAATTTGTGAACAAAGTTTTAATTCAAATACTCCCCCTCAACTAGTGATATAAACGGTTGAGGTTTTAAAATCATATGGGTAAGTACTTGTCTTTTTGAGCAAAACCTTGAAAATTGAAAGGTTTGATAGGTTTTACTCAAAAATAAGAAGCTTTCGCTCCTTTTATAAGGATTGTGGCACTGAGGCGTACCACAGGGTCCTTTCTTGACAATTACGGGTTGTACACTGTTATGTGTGCACAAGCCATTGACATATATAATCACACATCCAAAGTTATATGAAGGAAACCATTTAAGGGGTACCAGGAAGTGCAGTGATGTTCCCAGGAGTGCGCACAGGGTCCCTTCTGAACAACCGTTCATCAATCATGGTGATGATACGTCTCACATCCCTCCTTTCCTGAGAATTCCAGCGCTTAGGAGACCCAACTTTCAGGCGTATATCCTTCAACCTGTACGCCAATCCATCCCTAACCATCTTCAAGGTATGATCCCCGAATTTGTGGAGCTCACTACACGCCATTAAGCAGTTTCTTTGAAGTTTACTATGGTAAACAACGCCGAAAGGTTTGCTGATGAGTGTATATTGAGGTAGCTGGTTAAGATCGGGAAGAGTAAGCGTTGGAGGAGTGAGGTTGACACGCGTTTGATAAGATTCAACAGCCATCTGGATATCTTCAACACGTTCTTTGATCACGATGCGTCTAATGAAGATGAGAACTGACTTGATAAATTCACGTTGAACGTCAGTCGAGAATTGTCTCATACGACCCTGTACTTTGGCAAGGTACATGTCTTCGATGTCGTTGAGAGATAAGTTCTCAAAGTCAGCCTCAGAGAATCCGTAGTCATGTTCATCTTGTCGTTTGACTATGATATTCTTCAAGAATGTATAGTCCCACTTAGACTTGAGATCAACGTGTTTGATGGCCACGATGTCCTTAGAACTATACACTGCATGTTGAGACTTCTGAACCAGGCAGCTTCTGCAGTAGATTCTTCGGCGTTCAGGCCAATGATGAATCCCATACAATTCATCTTGGTCGAATGCTTGCACGTTGTCAGAAAACAAGTGATTTGCACGTTCCTCGATAGCTATGCAGTTTGAGTAAATAGCCGCTGGGAATGGAAGAGTCAATGATGTAGCATATTTCGCGAACCATCGCTACCGTGTAAGAGAAAATCCAGGTCTCTGTTAAAAAAGTATCGGAAGGGAATCCGTGGTTCGTCTGCTTGGCCAATGGTCGGTAGGGGTTTGGTCCAGTCGGTGTAGTATGGAGGGTTGTCCCTTTGTGTGAAGTCAACGTTTGCTTCCGGATTGAGTCAATCCATGTTGTTAGACATAGCTCGAGCGATGTTCTCAAGATGATATTCGACCTCGAGGGCGCTTTCAGAGTTGTCTTGTAGAAGTTGAAACGCTTCATTCTTGATTCGCTTCAACTCAGATTTCGTCATTTTCTTCACATGGAACTTTTCTTGCAAAAGTTTTGCGTGCTCCAATGTAGAACCGTCTAACAAGTCTTGACCTTCATCAGGGTAGGGAGTTTGATTGACAAGTGTGGAGAACCATTCAAACTCTTCGGTTTTATCGTCATCTAGCCATGATACGACTTCAGGCTGAGTCGTCTTCTTCTTCTTTTTGGAAGGCCTTGATGATGATATTGGTTTCTGCACTTGTTTGGGTGAGGTGGGTTGTTGTCGGGGCTCAAGGACCTCTTCATCGTCACCACCCGTATACTCAAAGTAATCACCTGTTTTATGAGTCAGGGGTGGTAACTCGGAATCGTCCCGAGGTTTATCAGTAGAAGACCGAGGTGGAGGAGACTTTTGTTGAGAAGAAATCTGTGGTGGAGGAGGTGGCATCGAAGTAGATTCACCAGACTGCTTTTGACGTTTAGGTGCAGAGTCCTTGTCCTTATCATCGTCATCTCTTGATCGTTTGGGTTGATCGGCTGACTCCTTGCATGATGATCTGAGTTGAAAATCAAGTAGATTTTCGAAAAATTTAGCTTCATCCGAAGTAAACGTTCCAGATCGCTTTGACATTTGCATCACTAGTTTAGCGATTAACTCAGATTCAGAGAGATCAGCTTCTTTGGCCATTGTATGTTTAACCAATGCGACGATGTTAGGAGTGAGTTGTTTGGAAAATACTTCTCTAGTCACACCGGGGATAGTGTCGAGAAGAAACTTGTGGGTATGATCTCTTGCTGTCTTCTCCAGTTCCTTTTGGACTTTAGGAACGATATCCTAAAGGTACTTGTTAGTGTAACCTTCGATCATTTCGTTCAGTTCCTCTTTACGATGACTCTTCATGAATTTCTGAACAAATTCCCTTTCTTTCTCCATCTTGTCTTTCTCATCATTTAAGTACTGAATTTGGTCAGCAAACCAATTCAGTTTTCTGTAAAGTATGTCCTTCTTTCTGACTTGTTGGACAGCTTTCACAATCTTTTCATGAGTCTGAGAAATCCAAGATTTAGGTGGTTTCATTACTGATTTGGATGATGATCTGGTTGACTTCGTTGATGGTGGTGGTGATGAGTGAGATGATGAGTCTGATGAGGAGGAGACATGAGGAGGCTTGGGGTCCTTAGGCGGTTCAGAAGTTTCCTTCTGAGACTGTGTGGGACTCCCCAGAAGCAACTTGTCATAATCATCATCTTTATCTTTCTCAGTCATCTTAGTTTCAGGGTTCTCAAACTCATATACGATAGTATCCTCCACAGGCTGTTGTTGTTGCAGAAGAGTGGTGGCACCAGATCCCTTACCAGGTTGATTAACCGTATCAGGATCTGGTGAGGAGTGGGCAGCACCACTTGATCCTCCGGGGCCACCCATTTGATCTTTAGCAAATTCTTCGGCCTTTTGAAGGTGTCTGACGTTGTGAAACTTCTTCCTGTATGATTGATCCAGTTGCTCTTCTTCATCTTCAGAGCTATCATCATGTGGCACAAGTGCAGGAGTCTTCCCTTTTCCTTTATTAGTTTGAGGACTTGGAGGTTTCGGTACTGAGGGATTTTCATCCTTTGCAGTTTCAGAGTATGTGATCTCTTCATCTGTGTCAGTAGCTTCAGAGTCCTCGTCCATGAGGTTTCTTTGCGGTTCAGGTGTAGAGGAAGGGATCGGAGTGGCTTCCTGAGAAGGAACTTTCTTCTTAGGGGTAGGTTTCCTCTTTGGAATAGGTTTCTTCTTTGGAACATTCCTCTGACTATCTGTACTTGTGACACTTCCAGCACTTCCTTTTCTGGTTCTCCTTACAGGTGTTCCAGAAGATTTTTCGTCGAGATGACCAACTTTGCCTTGTCTGACTGCTTCCAGATACCTTTTGTACGTTTCGAGCTTTCTGACATCTTCAGTTAGAAGGAAATCTGGTAGCACAGCACCTTGTTTCTTTGTAGACGTTTCCTTGATTCTGGCAGATAGAATAGGTTCCGTCAACATATCGTGATTGTCGGGGTCATTGAGCCTCTTGGGAATATCAGGATGAAGTCCAAGTGCTCTCTGGATCAACAATTTAGTATATCTGATGTAGGGAATCTTTGAGCCAAGTTTGTTGAGAAATGACATCATGTCATCCCAAATCAGAGCTTCGATAGCGATGTGTTTCCTGTTGACCAATGCCCAGAATATTTGCAGTTCCATGAGCTTAGGGTGCTCATAGCCGCTGTCACGACCAGAAACAGACTTGGTGATGATCATGTATAGAGTTCTCCAGGGTTGAGGAATACTCTTAAGCTCTACGTGAGAATGCTTGGTGATTACTCCTGTAGCATCGTCATAACCGATATCGATTAAGAATTGGAGAGTGAGCTCTTCAACATGTGTGGCATATAGTTTGGTTGGATCAACATCAGGAATTAGGAGAACAACCCTTAAGTCTGCATGTGTAATGGTGACTTGTTTGTGATTCAGAGTCACCGTCACAGCAGTCTGTCCTTTGACCCTTTCCATAGTGTTCCAGAACTGTTGGATGTAGATCTCAGGAACAGTTGCAGAGTGAGTAAGCATGTTCTGATACGGATGAGTCCTCAGAATATCAATAGCAATTAGACACGAAGATTCTGAGCAAGTGAGGGTGTCAAAGTCAACACGGAGATTGTTCTTTCCTATCTTCATTGGATAGCCATGAGGATAGATATCAGCAATGGAGAGAACTTCAGATGCATCCACATTCATTTGTTCAGCCATGTCGTGATCTGAAATAACATTAGCCAAAAGAACCAACATATCGAAAGACATACTGTTAGTCAACAGAGGGTCTTATTGTCTAGTTATTGAATGTACAGTGTCAATGATTGTTACGAGTCCTAAGTCACTTGTATGTTCAATAGTTCAATGACGTAGTGAAATGTTTCGTGAGTTAGTTAACTTTAAGTTTTAAAGTTTATTTTATCACTTATTGTTCACAACATATCAAACGATTTAAGTTTATTAGTGACATTATTGGATTCGTGACGATATGATTAGTTTATTTACAAGTTTGTACACGTAACAATTCATAACAAAGGTGTGATCCAGGCTTATGCGTAGGATTGGTAAAGTTATGCGTAGACAGGAATGATATATGCTTAGGCGCAAACTTACGCGTAGAATCCTAACTTACGCGTAAGAAGTGTTACGCGTAGGAAAAGGAGACCTTATGCGTAGAGCTTATGCGTAGGCATATATTAACCTTACGCGTAAGGCTACTCGTAAGAGTTGACCTTATGCGTAGAGGTCACTGTTTACGCATATCCTTCACAGGATACGCGTAGTCCCATATGTAGAACCTTATGCGTAGAAGCTACGCGTAAGACTGATCTTACGCATAACAAGCTACGCGTAAGGTGATCCTTATGCGTAGAGTAACAACAACCTTGATTCTGAATATTAAGTGTAGCAAGCCTGAAACAAAGCATCAAATCATCAATGTTTAACACATAACATTCATTTTATGACAGATCATAACACAATTGGACAGTTTAACAGTTATGCGTAGAAATCCTTACGCGTAGTCTAAAACCCTAAAGTTACGCGTATGAATTTTAGCCATAGAATTTGCATCAAAGTTTTTTTGGTATATCTTAGATGTTGTGAGAGCATATTGACCAAGTCTTAACACTTAGTTTGCAGTGAATCAAAAATACCCAATTTTTAGAACATTAAACCCTAATTCCTAATTCTGAATCAATTAAGGTTTCTGGGTGGTTATAAGGCATGGATATCATCAATTCAATAGCACATAAGCATAGCACAACAATCTTTTTGACCAACATACTTCACATTCGAAAATACCCAATTCGACTCATAAACCATAATTTTTCAAAAATCATCAATTCGTGTTTCTGGGTGGATTTTGATGGTTAAAATGGTATCATTGATGTATTATGAATGTTTTGACACAAATCATTTAACCACAAACACACACATATTGATTGTGTGTTCTTACGCATAAGCGTAGAACACCTAATCACGCGTAGAAAACGTTTTAGCCGTAGGATTTACATGAAATTCAAAACCTTATCTTAAAAACATGTTGTAATCACGAAAACACTTACAAGATGAAGATCAAAAGCACGGTTTTCTTGAATCAATTCAAAGCGTAGGATGGTTTTATGTTTTGAGTAATAAATGAGAAGTGAAAGTTAGGTGGAGGATATTTTTATTCAAAATATCTTTAAGGTTTTGACAGTTTTGGTCCCTCCACCTTTTCCTTTTTCAAACAAAGCCTTTTAACTTCCATTTTGGTTACCAAACAAATATATTTAGGAAAGAAACATGACGACACTCCCCATCGACTTGAGAAAAATACTGAAAGGTTATTAATTTAAGTCCGAGGAGTGTCTTTGAACCAGAAAATGTACCACCATTTGTAACAGAATCAATCGAGATATGATAACATGCAAGTACACAGATGTTTTGAAACAGTTAAGAGATTATTTTCTCCCCCTCAACACTTGATCAGAAAAATATTGAATTTGAAAGATTAAAGTGTTGACGGAAGAAATGTACTTGCCATGTTGAAGGAAAGATAGATAAGGAGAATATTTTTGTTGTTTTATCGGATTTTATATTTTTGTATTTTGTTTTTGAAAAGATATTTACAGAAGATGTTTTGGTGTTTGACAGGTTTTTAAGACTGTTTTAAGAGGTCATCCAATTCCTCTTGAGTCAAACACCTCATACCAATTCGGTGGACCAACTCATTAAACCTAGCGGGAGGCAAGGCTTTGGTGAGCAAATCTGCCAATTGGTATTCAGTACCCACAAAGTATAATTCAACGGTACCCTGTTCCACGTGGTCCTTGATGAAATGATAGCGTAGATCGATGTGCTTTGATTTCGAGTGCTGAACAGAGTTGCACGAGATCGCAATGGCACTCCGATTGTCGCAGTACATCGGGATTCTGTCAAATACGTAACCATAGTCTTTGAGTTGTGTTCTCATCCAGATGACTTGAGCACAACACGCGGACATGGCTACATATTCTGCTTCGGTTGATGACAGCGATGTACAATCCTGCTTCTTTGATTGCCAAGACACCAGTTTATCACCGAGAATTTGTAGAGCTCCTAAGGTACTTTTCCTTGAGTCTAAGCATCCTGCGTGGTCAGCGTCTGAAAAAGCGATTAGTTCAAAACCAGAATCCTTCGGATACCAGATCCCCAAGTTAATGGTTCCCTTGATGTATCGGAGGATTCTTTTAGCCTTAGAGAGGTGGGTTTCAGTTGGTCGCGACTGATAACAGGAGCATAGATAAACGGCAAAGACAATATCAGGTCTGCTAGCTGTTAGATACATGAGAGACCCAATGATACTTCGGTATTTGGTAGGGTCAACCAATTTCCCATGTAAATCAGCATCTAATTTCTTGGTATGAGCCATTGGTGTGGCATAAGTGTCACAGGTTGTCATTCCAAATTTGTTTAACAGTTCAAGGGCATATTTGGACTGACTCAAGAAAATACCACGGGGTGATTGATGAATTTGAAGTCCTAGAAAGAACGTAAGTTCACCCATCATGGACATTTCAAAATTTTTCTTCATTAGTTTTGCAAAAGCGGTTGAAAACTTTTTATGTGTCGACCCAAAAATGATGTCATCCACGTAAATTTGAACAATTAAGATATGTGCCCCGTGATATTGTATAAAAAGAGTTGGGTCAACCGAGCCTTTGGTGAAATTATTGGCAATGAGGAAAGATGATAGCTTATCGTACCATGCCCGAGGGGCTTGTTTGAGACCATAAAGAGCTTTGTTCAGTTTGTAGACATGGTTCGGGAACTCAGGATCAACGAATCCATCTGGTTGGCTGACATAGACCGTTTCTTTTAGTTGTCCATTGAGAAACGCTGTTTTGACATCCATCTGATAGACCGTCATATTCATATGAGCTGCGAACGCGAGAAATATCCGAACAGCCTCAAGACGAGCAACCGGAGCAAAAGATTCTTCAAAGTCTATTCCCTCTTCCTGACGATAACCCTTAGCAACTAGACGTGACTTGTTTCGGATGACGTTTCCTTCAGCATCCAATTTGTTTTTCCAAATCCATTTTAGACCAATGACGTAGACCCCTGTTGGTCTTTCAACCAGTTCCCATACTTCAAGACGTTTGAATTGGTTGAGTTCTTCCTGCATGGATTCAATCCAGTTGTCTTTTTTCATTGCGTCTTTAATGTTTTTAGGCTCAGATTGGCAGACAGTGAGTGCATAAATGCAATGTTCACCGTCTGTGTGAAGACATTTTCTCATAACGACTGGTTGATTCGGGTTGCCAATAATGTTAGCCAGAGGATGGTCTTTTGTCCATCTATGTGTAGAGGGTTGATGTTGGTATACATTGTGCAGATTCTGAGGATTCAAATGGTTTGTTGAAGATTCTACGACATCAGGTGCAGCAGTCTCATTAGCAAACGGGTTGAAGAACGCATTTGGATCAAAATCTGCAGGTGGGGGTACTTCATTCAGAATATCATCAGCTGGTTCATCATTGTTGGAAGCGGTGTGTTCAACTGTTGTGTTGGAGTCAACTGGTGTAGGTGCATCTTCAACAGTAGTTGTTGTAGCAGGTGTATCAGGTATAGGAATATTATCAGGTTGTGCAGCGGAAACAGCGGATACACCTGGAGCACGTTCATCAATATCATCACTGAACAGAGGAGCAAATAACCTTTCCATTTGTTGACGATTGAGCTGGGGGCTTTGTTCAGCTGATGATGGGGGTTGGGGGAAGTTTAAGCGGTTGTGACCAGGTTCTAAGCTGTTATACTCAGAAGCCATTTCCGTGAGTTCATTGAAATGAGCATGAATCGTTTCCATTACCTCCTTAGTTCGACGATTCCAGATTCTGAAACCATTAGAATTGTCACAGTATCCAATAAAGACTCCAATATCATCTTTGGCTTTGAACTTTCCAAAATCATCACGATCATTATTCGGATAGCAAAGGGATCCAAATACATGAAAGTGTTTGAGGTTCGGTTTATATTTGTGGACAAGCTCGAAAGGTGTTTTGTTGTGGCGTTTTGTGATCATAGAACGGTTTTGAGTATAGCATGCAGTAGATACAGCTTCTGCCCATAAGTAATCCGGAAGTTTAGCATTGATTAACATTGTTCTTGCAGCTTCCACTAACGTTCGGTTTTGTCTTTCAACAACTCCGTTTTGTTCAGGTGTACGTGCAATAGATGTTTGATGCTGAATTCCCACTTTCTCATAAAATTCACGAAGGGTTTGGTTAACAAATTCAGTTCCTTTGTCTGTCCGAATTATCCTGACGGTGTTGCGGAGCTGAACCTGTATCTTTGTGAGAAAGGTGATCATCATTTGTGGAGCTTGGTCTTTGCTACGAAGAAAGTAGACCCAAGTCCATCGTGAGTAGTCATCAACAATTACTAAGATGTAGCGTTTGCCATTGATCGTTTGCACGCGCATCGGGCCACACAAATCCATGTGAAGAAGATGTAGTACATGCTGAGAGCTGTGTTCCACCTTTGAAGGAAAATGAGCACAAGTGCTTTTCCCTTGTTCACAGGCTGAGCAAAGGTGATCTTTTGAATACCGGAATCGTGGGAGTCCGTCAACTAGTTTGTGTCGAGCAAGGTTGGTGATGGTTTGAAAGTTTAGATGTGAGAGACGACGGTGCCATAGCCAGGATTTTGTAGATGTTGCCTTTGAAAGTAAGTAAATGGGAGAGGAGGCAACCATGTCTTGCATAGAGATAGTGTAGAGACTAGAATTACGCGAGCCAGACATAAGGTCATTTCCTTGTAGATCACGAATGAAACAAGTTTTCTCCCTGAAAGCAACCTCCAAATCTCCATCACAAAATTGACCTACTGAAAACAGATTGTGACCGAGGCCTTCCACATAGTAAACCCTGCTGATTTCGATGTTCCCATTGACATAATCTCCGTAGCCCATGATAGCTGCGAAGTGATCGTTCCCGAATCTGACAGTGCCAATGAACTTTGCAATAAAGTTTGATAACAGTTTAAGGTTGCCTGTCATGTGTCGGGAACATCCGCTATCAACAATCCAGAGAATGATCTGTATCACCTGCATTACACACAGACGACACAGATGGAATAGAAGTAGATGTGGAACCCGAAATGTTAGAGGGTTCCGAAGCAGGTCTGTTAGACATACACACATTGATAATTTTAGGCATCCATTTAAATCCTAGTGTGTTGTATATCCATTTCTGCCATCTATAACTACTCTTTGCTTTAGTCTTAGTGAATGCACTAGGTGGTACTACATTCTTAGGAGGTGAATCGGGAACTACTGTGATAGCAATGGTTGCCTTAGAATCTAAAGAAGGTGGTTTACCAAGCACAGACTTAGAATGATTAGTGGGCCTAGA